>VZTI01002070.1:5011191-5023949 GCA_013397865.1 Struthidea cinerea | reverse complement strand
ATGGTGAGGAGAGTTAGAGGAACAAAAGGCAAAGATCTTGGGTTGAGATTAGAACAATTTACTGGAAACAGCAATGAGATAAGAAAATTAACAGTTACAGCAACGATACTAATGACAAAAAAATGTGCAAAGAGAGGGTGATTTACATGCAAAATGTTTACCAAGCCCAGGAGGATGAAAAACCAATGGCGGACAGACACTCCACCCACCAGGCTTTCCCACCACTGGAAAAGAACGCCCTTTCTTCTCGTAAGCAAGAGAGAGTCTCTTTACCCCATTCCTGGCAAAGATGTAAGATGGTATCAAATAACATTAGGCTTTTGGCCATGCCCACATGAATCCAGGCTCCGTTCCTTCATGGCTACTGAAAAAAATTAACCCTGTCCTTGGCCGAAACTAGGGCAGACATATGAAATAATACCAGCCTGAACCACTTCTCTATATTCTCAAAAATAATTCAAGGAATAATTTGTAGTCTAGAGATATTTACAAAAGGGAAAAAATGCTTAGTGAAGAAGAAATTATTGAGTTACACCAAATACCGAGAGTTTCCCTTTTTTTCCACCCTAAATGTTAAGTATACTCCATAAAAGCTTTATGGAGCTTTTTGAGTGAGCTAGTCAGAGATAAGGCTCTTTTTTTAGTACGTATATGTCATGCTGGCAGGTGATATCAAGAACTAGACAGCAATGGAAGAGAAACGCAGGGATTTCGTTATCCATTTCTGGCTCATACTTACTCAGGTGACTGAGAATTCTGTGCATGCTCTGGCAGGCAAGGACAGAATCCTCCAAATACTGCAGTGTAACCCTCTGAGTCTGACCAGTCAATCTAACCCAGGTGCCATGACAAGAATGCGCAAGCACCCCGTGATTGAACATTGAAAAGAAACTGAGTTTCGCCAACCCGACTTAAATATTTTATTGAATCTCTTTGTTTGAGTTTAAAAGCGGATGCGTGAGGGAGGGAAGTTAAATGGATAATGCCACCATTTTCTCATTTCTTGTTTAACCAACTTGCCAGCTCAGGGTAGTTGAGATGCTTAGCTGACACTCACAGAATGGTATTATTTCAATGCCAAGGCAAGACTTCTCTGTTAATAAAATAAATCTCTGCCTTTGAAATTCAAAGGAAGTTGTTTATTTTCAACCAGAGGTATGACAGGGACTTATGTGTTTTTAGCATATTATCATTTCACTAATTTGGATTAGTTGATGGTCAGTATATCATGCAAATATATGAAGAATAAAGTAGTGATAGTACACATTAGAAGACCATGGTTTGTGACTTATTTAATAAATGTAGACTTTTTTTTTTTAATGCATTTAAACACCTGCCCATAAGCACAACTGACAAGAAACAAATGCAGCTACTACTATCTTCAAGTGTGCATTGGCAACTTGGGTAAATATACACTTGGATTCATTTTCTTTATCTGAACTGGTATTTATACTGGGATATGCCTATGGTCTTTTTAATAGCTACAATTGAAAATCTGTTCTATCACTTGCAGGTTTTCTTTTATGCAGTTTATTTATTCAACAGCATATTTAAAATTCAAACTACTAGTCTAGGAATGATTCTTAAGATTTTAATTATTGTGTGTTAGTGCAATTAGGGTAATTGATTCATTGAATGTTCAGATAAGCAAAGTGCCTTAACAAAAGAGGATCCATTTTAAAGGAAACAGAGTTTGAGACAGTGAATTTAAAATAATATAACTGTATTATCAGGATGCTATGAAATGTATATTTTTATATGATTAAATTTTGGACCTTGATAAAGAATTTTTCAACTCTGTTTCGTCTTAAAGAAATGTGCATTAAACACCGCTTGCATTGGTCTCTCTATGTACATGAGTATATACAAAAGAGTGGATAGAAATGAGAAAAGCATATCTATACCAAAATATTATAAGGGAAACAAGTTGTCTCTCACAGGAACTCCAGACAGCCACTGTGGTGCTTCCTGACAGAGTAAAGCAGCAGGAGACAGCTAATGAGGCAAGTCATCCGTTATCATTGCAGTGCTTAGCCTGATTTAGTTATCTGAATCAAAATGACAGATTCAGGAGGAAGGCTCCTGGGAACCTGACTGAAAATGTTGTGTTGATGTTACCATGCATTGATCAATCTAGAGAAGTGCCTCTTCGTCTCTATGCCAACAATGAATAGAAACAAAAAGCAGGGGTTAAAGGGCTTGCTTTTGGAAAACTGATATTGGGGGAGATATTTTTTTTATAAACAAGTTTTGTTAAACACTGAAATAAGCTTCATGCCTGAGACAAGTCATGGCTCTTCAAAACATGGGAGGCTTTATAATGTAATTTCAGCTTGTCAGGAACAATTTTCCTCCTTCCTTTTAAGATTACTTAGAAGTTTAGCTTCAGAAGCTACACTCTATGTCACTGGTTGCTTATTAACTTTATTCTAACATTAAGAGAAAGAAAGAGACTTTAAACATTTCAATACCAGCAAAAGGCCAGTCAGTAACTTTTTAAAAAGTGTGATCATATTTTTATAGAATATTCATCTTATTAGATGGGGAAAGTTAATCTTCATAACATTAAATATTTTTAGAAAATATGCAATTTAGAAGACAAAAGGTAGTTACTATCTGCAAAATGAAGAACCAAATGGTGACTAATTTTGATGAGGCGTTAAAGGTAGAGCTAGGGTTTTTTGAATGAGAGCTCTGGACTAGGCTTTCTTGCAAAATGAATAAATGATATTTAAAAAAGAAAACAAAGGGAAAAAACAGTCTTTGAAAAGAAAATCAAGTCCATAGAATCAGAGAATCATAGGATATACTGACTTGGAAGGGACTCATCAGGATCACCAAGTCCAATTCCTGTCCCTGTGGAGGACACTCCAAAAATCACACCATGTGCCTGAAAGTGCAGAGAAGAGCAGGGCAATTCCCTCCCTTGCCCAGATGGCGATGTGCCTGATGCACTCCAGGACACAGTTGTCCCTCCTGGCTGCCAGGGCACTGCTGACTCCTGTTCAACTTGCCATCGACCAGGACCCCCAGGTCCCTTTCTGTGGCACTGCTGTCCAGCATCTCATTCCCCAGTCCATAAACAACCAGCGGAGCCCCATCCCAGGTGCAGAATCCAGCACTTTCCCTTGTTAAACTTCATACAGTTTGTGATTGTCCATCACTATAATTTGTAGAGGTTTCTCTGCAGGGCCTCTCTGCCCTTGAGGGAGTTGATAGCTCCTCCCAATTTAGCATTGTCAACAAATTTGCTTAGTATCCCTTCAAGTCCCGTATCCAAGTCATTAATGATGATGTTGAGAACTGGGCTGAGGATGGAGCCCTGTGAAATCCCACTGATGACAGGTCACCAGCCTGATGTCACCCCATTCCCTGTAACCCTTTGTTCCCAACCCATGAGCTTGGTGCTTTCCCTTTCCCTCTTCCAAGTTAGATTAAAGCTTTGTCATGGAGGCCCAATAGCTACTGTGCTTGAATTCTTTTTCTTCCCTGAGAGAAGCGCATCCCATCAGGTTTCAGTAGACCGGGTGTTGAATAGATCATTCCATGGTCAAGAAACCCAAAATTTTTCTAGTTACACCAGCCTCAGAGCCACACACAGACGTGATGGATCTGCCTATTCCTATCAATATTATCCTTTGTTACCAGAAGGATCCAGGAAATCACTACCAGTGCTTCTTATCCTTCAACCAATCATCCTGAGTCCCTGAAGTCTCTTTTGATTACTATTGGACTTCTCTTTGTTATTTTGTCACAGCTGTCTTGAGCAAACAATAACAAATAGTAATCACTCCTTACTAGTGTGGAGAGTTTTCCAGTAATGTCCCTGATTGGAGGAAAGTGTTAAAAGCAGAAGAATGGAGAGGAGGATGGTAGACTTGCTGAAGTGACTTTGTGGCTGGGAATGCTGAGGTCTGGAAAATAACGGTGTGGGAAACCCCACATATTGTGCCTCCTGCTGTTTATCCTCTGCCTGTTTTGAGAAGTGGAATCTCTGTGTAGAGGTAACATAGGTGTTCATGGAGACTGGGAGGCACTCTCACATACATGCCTGAGCTCCCTATTTTGGGAGAAAGATCAAAGCTCAGAGATCCTAAAGAGCACAGGGGAGATCACAGTATGGTGGTAAACTACACACGCACAGACCTTCGATAAATTGCTGCAAACAGCAGCCCCACAGCTCTGTCAGGATAGAGCTTAAGGGAGCCCACGTTCCAGCTTGTGGGTCTCTGCCTGGGTATTGCTTCAGGATCCTCCAGTTAGAAAGGTAATGGAATAAATTTACTCTTTGCATTTCAGCCGTGGTTTTGTGGTTTTCCTACCTGCCTGCCTGTGGTGACTCACACAGTCCCTTACCCAAGCCCTTGGGAAACAGCAGACTTCCTTGAGTCCAGTCTGTATGTTGGGCTCTTCATTCCCCTTAGAAGCGAGTCGCCTTTTAGAACTACTCTTCCTCTTAACAGAGGAGGTCATGATATGGGGCACAGATGGTGCTGCTTTAGGAGGCCCCTCTGTCCCAGAAGGGCCTTTTCCCACCTCATCAGTTGTCTGGACTTCTAGTTCCAGGGCCTCATACCTGTTGCAGAAGGTGCCAGTCCTACTTATTACATTTTCAGAAGGAGGAGTTGCCTTGCTCCTTGCACATGCAGTGACTCACAGCTTTTGTCTTCAACACACCCTTGACTAATTGCCTTGCAGGGTTCTGAGTCCACCGGCTTCTCAGCTACAACCAATGTTTGAAACTCCCGAGGATCTTGAGACTGTAGCATCTATGAAAAGAGCCAGCCTCGCTTATTCCCCCAAACACCACATAGCCTATTCACTTCCTCCTGTAGCTCCCTCATCTGGAGACACAGGTCTTCAGCCACAGGACACCTTCTGCAAAAGAACTGTTTGTTTGTACCAGCCTTGCAGGAGGCATGAGGCAATACTGGCAACCTGTGTACTGGAGCATTGCTGAGTGGGAAACTGAAATTTTACTTTTGGTGGGGCCAAGGCAGTGTCTTTTGTAGACTCAAAGGGGTTGCTGATCTCCAAAGGAACCATCATTCCCTTTTTCCAGCCATTCAACAGGCAGATGGTGCTGAAATCAGAACCTGGAAATTCCAGTATCCCAAACAATAAGAAGTCACAAACCTGGAAGAATATGGTAATTTTCCTATTTATATTTGAAATAAGAATTTATACTAACACCAACAACGACTATGAAACTTAAGCAACTACAGCCGAAAGACACAGACTGTGGACTTAAGAGACAGTAATTAATACAGTGTAGAACACTTCTAAATAAGGATACAGAGCAAAAGGGGTTTGGAGATGATAAGAATAAGACTCTTGACCCAAATTTACAATCATAAAATTTTTCACATGGAAAAAACTTTTTAAATTATCAAGTTCAACCATTAACCCAGCACTGACAAGTCCACCATGAAATCATGTCCCTAAGTGCTACAACTATCTGTCTTTTAAATAATTCCAGGGATGGTGACTCAAACACTTCCCAATGCATGAAAGAGTCTTTTGGTGAAGACATTTTGCCTAATAATGAATCTAAACCTCTTCTAGCACAGCTTGAAGCCTTTTCCTCTTGTCCTGTTGCTAGTTCCCTGGGGGAAGAGGCTGACCCCCACCCAGCTACAGCCTCCTTTCTGGTGGTTGTAGAGAGCAATGAGGCCTCCTGTGAGCCTCCTTTTCTCCAGGCTAAACATCCCCAGCTCCCTCAGCTGCTCCTCATCACACTTGTGCTCCAGACCACTCACCAGCTCGGTTGCCCTTCTCTGAACACACCCCAGACCCTCAATGTCCTTCCTGTAGTGAGGGGCCCAGAACTGAACACAGCACTCACAGTGTGGCCTCACCGGTGCTGAGTACAGGGGGGACAATCCCTACCCTGGTCCTGCTGGCCACAATACCTGTGATGCAGGCCAGGATGTTACAGACTTGTGTAATTTTTTTGTGCCTCTCTTCATCATCTCCTTCATAGTAGTCCTATTCCTCATCCTGTCTTTCAAATCTAGACTTTAAGCTGCCTCAGCTTTTCGTAGCCATCTAACCTGATCAGACTATCTAAAATACTCATATACCTCATAATATGGACATGCATTGCTTTGTATGGAAGCTCATAACTATTCCCATATGACAGCAAACTAATACAGACTAATCTTGTACTGGGATTAAAAAAAAAAAAAAAGAAAAAAAGAAAGATCAATGAAAAAAAATGTAAATTTGTGCAGAGAAAGAGGTTATGCTGTCCTGTTATGTCATATTCATATTGCTTTTTTATTCTGCTCGTAACTCAGCTGTAGATCAAGGGCAGATCTTGTAGCCAGCTAACCATGATGCATTTTCAGATATTTCTTAATATTTTTTAAGGTCCTGCTTCTTTTGTTGTGGAACGTTGTAAGGATATTATGATGCTTGAAAAATGCAGGACTTTTACATATATGTAGAAATTAGACAACATATATTTATTTAGAAAATTGTGGTTTTTTTATATTAACTGGATGTCCTCATCTTTCCTGGAAGCACAATATGTATTTCCATCAGTTCTTCCATTTGAGTGGTCTGTCACAAATATGGAAAAGCTGTTTTTGTTAAAACAACTGAAGCGTTCTTTACTGAAGCACCTGTACGACACAGAAAGAGCTGGATATCTGTGGATCTGCATGCTCCTGCCAGGGTGGCATTATGCACAGCACTCCAAGGGAACTCTTAGTACAAGTAGTGTTTGCATAAATGGAAAAAACAAAAGTTAAAACCTTACAGAAATCCAAAAACGTTTGGGTTGTAACATTGCAACCGTGTTACAAAGGTTCAAACTTGTGATCAAGGCTTATAGATTGGAAGATGTTTTTTTATGTAAGAAGGATTTTATCTTAACTTGCTTGAATACCCTCGTACTCAAGAGATGAGGTTGCTGGGCTGTTTTGGGGTTCTTTTAAGCAAAATCTCTTATTGGGTAAAATAAATACATAATAGGGGAGTGCTATTTCTGGAGTGGATTCATCTACTTTTCTAGCACTACTTGTGTTATTGCTGGCATTATTAATGCAGTATGCAGACACTGACACAACTCGGTCTTGTGTGACCTGAATAAAACTAGTGTTTTAATAGTCTAACCACTGTAAATGTCATGGATGGGATGGAGACCTGTCAAACGGGCAATTTATTACCAGAAGGAATATGAATGAAATTATATTCCATGATCTTATGGGGCTATTGAAATGGTTATATTTTAGTTTTTTGAATCAAACAGCAAATAAGATACAGAGAGCAAATTATTTTTGTCTGTCACCATTAGTTGCAGATACACTGGGCAGAGTGAATGTGAAAACACAGCTTTACTTCCTGTCTTAATAAAATATTTCACATTTTTTTACACCAGTGCTGTAGTAGATAGGAGGAATGATTGACTGGCTCAAAGCAACCAGGTGAAAGTGTATGTGGGGGGACAGAGAGAGTTCTGCATAGGTGGGACAGTGCTTAACAAATGCTAATGATGGTCTATCTAATCCTTATATACTGAGATGGAACAGCACCTATACCTATCACTAAGGGATTCAAAAAATACTATTAATCAAACTCAGTAATAATGAGAGTTTTACGTTAAATAGGCTGAGTACATAAAAAGCAGAGTAGACACATGGTGCATAAAGAAAGCCAAGTTGATGTAACAGGAATTCTGATGAAGTGCAAGACTGAAGATTGCACCTGTCAAAAATACACGTGGCCTAGTTTTATACTCTTTAATTTCTTCTTTTCATTAGTTTTCTTGCCATATTAATTTTTTTTCATCGGAGGCATCACTTAAGTTGCGCAAATGGAGTGACCTAAAGTGTCTTAAGAAATAAGTCTAATGCCATTTACAATAAAATTGTAAAGGAAACGGTCTATTCAATGGTAAACTTTAAACCAGAATGTAGTCCTTAAAAGTAGTTAATTTGCTTGTTCCCAGTTCAAAGTTGAAGGATATCTTTTATAAATCGTGTTCAAATTAGGAAATATGTGCAAATGCCAGGCTTCCTGTTGCATTCAAAAAGGAAAAAAACAGCAGTTCGAATATTATGAAAGGAGATGGCTTCTGCTGTAAACTTACCCCAGAGAAAAGCTGAATCTAAAATTAATTCAATCAGAGCCAACACTTTATTTTATAAGTTCTGAAAGTACATAACCACTTAGTTCTTATCTCCTTATTTGGGAAAAATAAAAATGAGTTAACTCTATCCCTTCCTCATTTCAAGTTATTTCCAGATTGTCTGCTAAATTGTTATTGCGTTCAACTTATATTTGTTGCTGAATCAGACGTTTATAGACTATTTCAGCCACCTGCCATGCAAAAGGAGTTTGATTCATGTTCTGTGTCCATGTTGACTTTCTTATATTTGAAAGAAGACTCACTTAAAATATTTCAGCTGACTTCAGCCTGGCTTCAGTATATAGCAGTCAAATTTGGCTTAGGAAATCTTGTTTTCATATAGGCGGTACTGTATATTAAAAATGGCCTGAAATCAATCAGATGATTTCCTTCTAGGAATTTCCATGTAATATAGATTGGATTTAAATATCTATACAGAGAAGCACATTGAATTAATAACAGATGAAAAGTGAAAGACATTTCTTCTTCTAAGAGACATACAAGTTTCTTAGTATGGGAAATTGCAGGCAGTGTTGTGTATGCATCACACACTCTCCTTGAAACTTGTCAGGAGTTCATAGGCTCGAGAAACAGTCTGTAATGAACTTACAGAGCAAATCACAGTGACTTTTCTTCTCTGTGTTTCTTTGTGATTTGGTGTAGTTCAGGTATGTCAGTGGCAGTGGAAGGGAGGACAGACTTTCAAATTGCATTTTTTGTTACCTAGTACAAAACAGGACAGAGAATCAGGTTCCAGAAGTAAAAAGCTTTCAGGGCCTTGTACTAAACATTGTGAACAACAAAAGTGTCAGACCATTGCCCTTCTTTTCTTTGTGGTAAAAAATGTTTAGGACACTTTTGACTTTGGCAGCATTTTTATTCTTATCTCCAAATAGTGCAGCCAGCCTCTTCTAGTACAATTTGATTCCTTGGGATTGCTTGAATTGCTTTCCTTCTTCGTATTCTTCACAATCTTACATTCAGTTTACAGAATTCAGTCATTCCCTTAATGAACTATATATGAAGTCCTAGAAAAAGAACACTGCATCAGGCCTTGCAATGGTCAAGCAGTAGTAGTTCAGAGAATTAGTTTGTTTGTTATAGAGCTCTCAAAATGGGAAGTGTCCCTGTCGTGGTTTAGCACAGCTTGAGTTTTAGTCAAGGAGAACTCCACCATCCACGAAAGTGATTTCTTTACGAGGGGTGGCAGACAGCTTCCTCTAGACCCAACAGAACCAATCAACTGGCTAGTTTGAATATTGACAACTCTGTTAAGCCACCTAAGAAGCTTGACACGCCTCTGTGATCCACATTTAAGAACTAACAAAGCCTGGGAAAGCTCTCTTGATTCCGGCTTTTGGACAAGTAACTGGGGGTACCATTCCTCCAAAGGACTTGCTTTTCAAGACCCAAGATGGTGTTACAGGCAGTTATATATACGAAAATCACAAATTTACTTCAGGATACATCAGGTGAAAGCTGGCTGTGTTTCCAAATGCACAGAGTAGTATTTATTATACATCTTTGTCATTTTCTTTGAGTTCAGCCTTTTGATGTTGCTTCAGTATGGGTCCAGGTCTTCAGTTCAAGGTAGAGTTGGATATATGACAAGTAGATGGTGGAGAAAATTTGGAGATTCTTTGGATTATTTTATTTATTTTATTTCTCAAAAAAAATCTGCAATAGGCTTAGTAATACCAAAACCATCTCTAAATTTAATGCAGCTTTAGCCACAGTTTTAACAAAGAAAGGCTGAAAAAATTGTAAAAAAAGGTTATAATTTTATGCTGTTTGCTTTCCATGCAACTGTTTTTCCTTCCTTACTTAGAACTGTCAGTATTTATTCTGTGAGAATTCTATACCCTAAAATTTTAACTTCTGATTGAAAAAAGGGATATGACAATCGAAACAATGCAGATTTTTTTTCTTTTGAGGATTTCTTTTTTTTAGATTAAAGCAATTTATGTTTTTAAAGGTTTTTTTTCTTGTTCTATCAGCAAGCTGAGAAATCCATCTACTGTTTGCACAGTTAAGGCTTCATGTTCACCTGGCATCCTTGGGACCAGGTTGTTTCTTTTGTCTATGTTAATACAGTGACAAAGATTCAACAGTGCAAAAATATTCACTGACTGCAATTTGTGTGACCTCCTAGTTTTCAAATTAAGTTGTCATTTATGCACATCTATAATTGAGGGTAGTGTTTGTCCTGCAAATATTTATTACCATAATGTGAGAGGAAGCAAGAATGTAGCTTGTCTCAGAATGCAGTTATCACAAGCATTAACAGTAATTTAAAAAAATAAAACTTTTTGTTTCTAAACTAAAAAATTAAAGGCTGAAATAATGAGAACTTAAACCATTTTAAAGTCATTTTACACAATGTCTTTTCTATACATCCTCACTTTGTCCATTTATCCAAAGGCAAAGAAGGGAAAGGGAATGAGTAAACAGCCTGAATCTGTTTTGTAAGAGATCATGTCAGTTGTTATTAACCGTTATATTATGTTTCATTGGGCTGGTTGAAGGCAAACAGAAGGTCAAAATATTTGTTTTTCATATTTGGCTTTCTTATCCTTGAAAGAAGATTTACTTAAAATATTTCATCTGACTTCAATATTTTTTAATGTATTTTATTAGAATCACCATTTTCAGCAATATTTTTAGATAGTGGAAGGCTTTTGAGAGGAACATATGGATGCAATACCTTTGGGGGGTGGGGGGAAGTGCTTATGCGGTGGTATAAAAATGTCATGCCTGTAAGAACTAATATGAAGAACATGAGCTCATTCTAACTTAACCCTGTAAGCAAAGGAAGATGCTTATGAATTGTATCAATAAGCATGAGGAATATTCCTCATTCCCAAGTATTATTGTCAATTAGCGGACCTATAAGAACTGGGGTCTTTTCTCCCTTTGTTTTGCTTTTTTTTTTTTCCAAATGAATGAAGCACAAGTTATCCAAGGCAAAGTGTAGGCAATGTCAGAGCCAGTAAAAGAACCTGATTTGCCTGAAAACCAGCTATTTACATCAGGCAATGTTTTAAGTTTTTGTGCAATCTTATTTTAACCATATTGACAAATGCAGCTTATTCCCTGGATTTTTTTTTTCATTTACAATCACAGTCTTGCACTCTTTTATTCCCATGCTGAAGACCAATCTGAGATTTCTATATGTTACCACATTATAATTCTGTAAACTGTTTCCAGTAGTTTCAGGAGTTCAGACTATTCAACCCGACACTAGCAAGTTCCTCACAGAGATGGACATTTTGTCCCACAGAATTGCTGTACCCAACAATGCTATTGCATTAAGTAAATGCTTCTCTTTGTCCATTCAGTGATGTATGATATTATAGGCTCTGGCAACAGACATGATTTCCTACAGCATTAATGGCACGAGCACAAAAGCTCAGCACTACATAGATTTGAAGCAACCTGCCCTTCCCCACTGTCAAATGGCAAAATGCATGATAGCAGCTTGATGTTGTAGAGTATTCAATAAAGTATAAGCTTTCACAGCTTGGCATGATAGACAAGTAAAAGCCCCTGATAAAAGCATGGGCTCTGAAATTGCATGGTCCAACAAAAATGTTGCATTTGCCAGCATATGGGTGAGACCCTTTCATCCCACCTTGCTTTGAGAAAGGAAATATCAGTGCTTTACTCTTACCTATGTATGGGAAGGTTCTTCACTACTGATTTGGTGAAGAGAAGTGGCTGACTGGGTGAATCCATTATTTGAAGTAATTTTTCAAGAACCCAGAACTTGTTTGTGGACACTTTTCTCAATTTCAGTAAAAACAAAAATAATAGCAATATTTTTAAAAGTATTCCTGTCAAATAAATATGAAATATTACATCCAGAAAGCCATGCTCACTTGGAAGATCCTATATACAGTGATCTTCAAATAATCACTTTCCAAGCGCTCCTAATAGTTAAACTGCAAAAAGAAACTTTTCAGGTAATTGCTTTCAGAAAATCAGGAATTGCTTGTAGTTTCCCACACAGCAATATTTCAGATTATTATTGTGATAGATGTATAAAGTGGGGCAGTCCATTACTAAATAGTGCATGAGTCATATTTAGTATGCAGTAGATCAGGTACTGAGAATTGAGTTATTTTTAAAAGCTATTCAACACTGGAAAATCTGTGCCACATTTACACATACTGTAGAACTCCCCCTGGGTTTCCAAATTTATTTCTAGAATTTTAAAAACAGATCTTTAAGATGTCATTATTTAATCTCCCAGGCCTGGGAACAAAGGAACAGAAAACTTCTAATTTTTCAAGTCTGTCTATATTTTTCAAGTACTACCAGTCCTAACTATGTGCTAGAGACTTTCACCTGGTACAAACAGTTATTGGAAGGCAGAGTGGGATGCATGAGTTAATAAATTACTTATAATTATGACAGTTTTTCTTGAATTATCCATCTGTAAAATTCTTATATGAATGACCCTTCAAATAGCTTGGAGTTGAGCAGGTATTCCAGTGAGTTAAACTGACAGCAAAGAGGTACAACACACTAATAATGAAAACCAGATAGCAGAGACTCTAGAAAACACCACTTGAGTTGTAAGATATTTTTGATATGGTGGTAATGAGACAAATCAAAGAAGCTA
>VZTI01002070.1:4817111-5011169 GCA_013397865.1 Struthidea cinerea | reverse complement strand
GGTAATGAGACAAATAAAAGAAGCTATATATATATATATATATATATATATATATATATATATTTAAACAGATTCTCAGGAAGATAAGGAGCAAAATGTACAAAATACAGTAGCTGGTTGTGAGTACTGTCTCTCCAATCACATAGGACCTGTTCAATAAAGCATGGTTTGGGTTGGGAGGAATCTGGAAGCTTTTATTCTGCAGGGATTTTTAAAACATTCAGACCTGTTTTCTTCCAGCTTGGACAAGGAGACAGACATTTTAACTGAAGGTAACGTGCAAGAACTATTATTTGGAATCATGGAAGTGCATGCATATTTATGTGTGGTTAAGATACTTTACACTGGATGCAAAGCTTATTCATCATGCAAGATGGATCAGATTGTAAAAGAGGAAGGCTTTTTTAATTTTTATTTGCTGTGGAAGATGAGATTGGGATGGAGGATCAGTCAAGGAAAGGGAAAAGAAAAAGGAATGGCTCCATTTTTAAATTGAGTATCACTCTACAAAATTATCCTTATCTGATAAAGAATTTCTGCATGAATTTAAGCATCCTCTCACGAATAGTCAGTAACTGTGCATTCATCATATTCTGAGCTTGACCTGAGATCATGGGGTCTGGTCTGCAGAAGTGTTCAACTTTCATGGATCTCACACAAATGTGCTTTGAACCTTTAAATTCTCTGTAATGCATGCTGGAAAATCAGATTCTATGCCCTCAACTTGGACTCTAAAAATCCATGAGTGCACTTGACCTCTTTGTCTCTTTCTAGTACCTATAAAATTCGGAATTACAACATCTCTTCATACCACTAGAGTGCTATGAAAATTAAATAATTTTTGTGAAGCACTCTGATATTGCTATTTGGACATCATAGAGAAACCCATGAGAAAATTAATCATCCTGTCTTCAGAATGACTGTGCACTACATAAATCCTAAGGCTACACATTTGACAATGAGAAAAAAATTTACTGAACAGCTAATTTTCTAACTTCTTTGTTCTTGTTCTTTCTTCAGTCATTCTGCTTCTTTTCTTTCCCACAACGCCCAGATTTTTTTCTCCTACACTTACCAGAGATTGCTGGTGATAACAGCCTTCCTCTAGTCCTCCAAAATTTATTCCTCTATTCCCTCCCTGGTATGCTGGGGAATTCTCCTCTTCCCTTCCTGCCTTCCTAAAGTGCATTACAAAGTAAAAAACACAAAACTTCTGAATAATTATTCATTGATGTCTTATTATGTCTTCTGTGGAGAAGAAATAATAATTTTTAATGTGTGTGTAACCTGGTACAATGAGTTCTGATCCTGATCACAGCATTTTCATGATGCTATAAAATTAAAGTAAAATACTATTACTGTCATGGCTGTCTCATAATTTAGTATAGGAATCTTGCACCACATGCAGTTTAGTTTGAGTGTGACCTCATCAATTTCCTGGCATATGAGAATTAAGAGGGACAAAAAAGAGTGAGAACACTGTTGTACATTTTGCTGTTTTCCAGTAAATTTAATCAATTCAGTTGTTAGCATGTGTCTAGAAGACCAATCTGTATGTTCTCTTTTTAATTTACATAATTTGTTTTCAAATATATAGCACACAAAATAGTTCAGGAATCATTTGGCCATATTGTTCTTCTTTAAAAATTCTCTGCAACTACTTTCCTTGCCATTTTTATTGAGAAACAGTTCTTGAGCCCAAAATACATCCTGAAATATCAATCTAACACACTAGCTTTGGTTAATGACTTCTCTTAGATAGGAAATGTTAGCTATGCCACACTAAAATGGATTTTTAAGATTGTAGGGTCAGAAATACAGATTACGTAACTCCCAGAATTTAACAGTTAGCAAAGTACATGAACAGAGAATCAGATTCATAAAAGCAGGTTTGGAATAGTTTTGGTGAGTTGTTTTTTATATTTCCCAAGGAAATACTTGTTTTATAACACAGCTACAACTGTCTATCTTACATCAACACAGATCTGAGTGTTTCAGAAAGCTTCAGAAAAAAAAAATAATGGGAAGATAAAACAGGGAAGAAAGGCCACCAGAAATTGAATTGATGATTTATGCGCACTTAACCTTGGGCAATTCAATTTCCCCTGATTTTAAAAGTGAAACTACCTCTTTAATGGAAACACACTCTATTAGATTAGATGATTTGTAAAAATTTTTGATATAAATTCCCACACAAATACTAAAAGCAAAAAAGCTTTTTAACTGTGTCACAAATAGGTATAAGAAAATC
This sequence comes from Struthidea cinerea, assembly GCA_013397865.1. Classification (NCBI taxonomy): domain Eukaryota; kingdom Metazoa; phylum Chordata; class Aves; order Passeriformes; family Corcoracidae; genus Struthidea; species Struthidea cinerea. Next base: position 5,008,918 of record VZTI01002070.1, on the reverse strand, counting down.
TATATGTATCAGTTGGGCAACTGGATTTTACTATGGTAGGAGTGTTTAGAAGACCAGCAAATCAGACCAGTTTAAAATTTCAGGATGACACTTTTCTGGATTTACCCTTGTTAACAATGAACATTGTGCTGTCAATGGCTGTTTAAACACTAACAATCGTTATGACTGTGTATGCAAAATACTGAGACCTTAACAATCTCAACCTAAACCAGCTATGGGTCTGCAGTGCCCTGGAATTGATGTGGTTTTAGCTGGCACTGAGGGCTGTCCTTCACTTGACCAAGATCAGTCAGTCAAGGCTTTTCCCAGGGGAAGACAGTTGCAGGGTGGACTCCCTTCTTTCCTGCTCGTCTTTCTTTTCTCATTGCTCTGTCCAATTCTCTAAAAGAAATGAGGTGATCTCATCTAGTTTTGACAACTTATTTTTTGGGATCAGGATGCAGGCCGGCTTAGCTTGTTCTGCAGAATTCTGGTTTCAACAGTCACCTTTCCTGCATGTTCCCCTTCCTTAACTCTGCTCTGGCATATTTTACTGCTTGTGCATGTTTTTATTCTCCCTGCTTGTGCAACTATACTAGACCTCTCTTTGCTATGGCTATTGTTTTGATATTTAAGCTCAGCTGTCTTACACAATGTTATTAGTTGTGTTACAATGGTGCAAAATCCTTGGACATTTTACCAGTCACAGTGTTTTAAGTTTTTTTTTCTTTGGATTGAAAGCATGCAAGTATTAATAACATCTTCCTTAATGTCTACCTTCTACAGGTCCAATTGACCTCTGCTTTGTCTTGAGGAGTGGTGACTCCGTCTTTCATCAAACCAGCTAGTAATTTTTCATGTTTTTTCCACTAACTTTATAATTCCTTCACAATTTGATGGCCAAAATGTCATATATTTAGGAAAACACCATCACAAGATTTCTAAACCTTCCTTATAGCTGGATTCCTACCCACTTGGCTTCTGACCATAATACTTCCACTGGAAAGATGCACCCTAGGGCCTCCAGGAAACTCTTGGGCCAGAGCTCATTCCCTTACTATGATAATGAACTAGTTGTGTTCATAAATCTACAGTACTGATCTTAAAGTTACGTTTCTGGAAGGTCCTGCAGAAAGACTGTTTCAAAACCTCAGTCCTCTTAAAGCCTCTAATATTCAGACTAAATATACTCATTGATGACCTACGTAGCTATGTTCTTGTGCAGTAATAACTTTGCACGGCTTTTCTAGCTTTGCATCATTTATCCTAATTTCTCAGCTCTTTTTAACTCCCTGTGGTAGATGTTTCCTCTTTCCTGACCACACCCATTCTAGAGATTGAGTGGGAAATACATCCTACAGTGGTTCTCAGGAGAGCCATGTAGTTGTCCTGCTGTACAGGACCTGGCGTCAGCAGCTGCGCTTGGACATGGCAGAGCAACCTCAGACCTGCTCTGCTGGTCCTGGGTCATTTCTCAACAGTGGCACTGGCATTCTCCAGTCCTTGTTAGAATGTCTCACTAATGTGTCTGAGAGGTAGAGATGTGACAGGAAATTGCCATTAGAGGGGTTTCTAAAGGAAAATGCCTTTTTATCAAAAGCAATTTTTTCTGCAGAAAAATTTTATTATTTGTTGTGAAAGTTGCAAAAAACATTCAACTGTTCATTTCTCAATCTGTCTTGCACAGTAATCAGGAAGCATGTCTAAGAATGCCAAGAGGATTGTTCTGCCAATCCCTACATTGCGTTTGTTTGGATACAAATTTCTTTTCCAGTAGGTGACTACTGAAATTTCTCTTTATCATGACATGTCTGGAAGAACTTCTAACAATAATTGACATTCTTCTGACTGTACACATTCATTGAATGCAAACCCACATGCCTTTTAAGCCAAGAGGTTTGGAAGGAAATTGCTACTCTTCCTTCTCCACCCTGCTATGACCCAACCTCCCCACCCTGGAGTGCAAATGTTAAAAATGAAATCTTTTTAAGTGATTGCAATGGTGATTATGTGAGTTTAGTTAAAATGTGAATATGTATCCAAAAATAAGGTTGCAGCTTCATAATATGACAAGTGATTGAGCCTGCCAGCTGAGTCAGAATTTTTATGCGAAAAAAAATCTTTTGGGATGGTTCTTCCTGCTTTCACATGCATTAAAATTACTTTTAGGAAAGAATCTGTCATTACATTATAGTTCCTCCATTTTGATGCATGCCAGAATCTACACAGTATTTCTATTGGTGAAAAAAAGCAAATGAAAAAAGAGAAAAAGTAGGAATTCTTGCAAGCAGAATAAACAGCTTAAATAGCTTAGTTAAGAGACAGTGATTTTTGAACAAATAAATAGGGTTTTTTTGTTAATTGGTTTAGTCAGTCACAGGAGCAGATTGGAAGACTGGTGGATTTTTTATATCTGTTTTAACCTGGTGAATAACTCCTTCATTGTTTGTACCTGTCCAAATGGAGTGTAAGTATTTCAAAAAATCTGAAGGCAAATCTTTTTCAATTCATGTCTGAAATGTAGTTCCATTCCAATAGCTAAGAAAAGTTTTATTTATTCGAATTTCAGTCTTCAAAGCATTTTGCTATAAATTAGCTTAATTTCCAAACATAATTGTCCAAACAATGTAACAAAAAATATACCACCTTTTGAAAAATATCGAATGCGCACTTCAATAGCTGTAAAAAGTCATGATTTCTTTATGCAAAATACATTTTTCAGAAATGAGCATTTCTCAACTGCAGTCTCAGTTTCAACAAATCCTTCTTTCCCAATATGAGAGGTTATATATTGCTAGAATTCCCTTGGTCTTTTTTATGCCACAGTGATATTTGGAAGATAACTACTGCTCCCTGCTTCTGTGGTCCTGGGTAACTGGCAACGATGAGCAGCCCATGTAAAACTATGCCTTATGCATTGTTTCTATGTATTCCTGCTACCATATCATGACCTTGACTGGACTGTGCAAATTAGTGAAAATTAATTGTGATTTGGTTCTTCTCTGGCAAAACTGGAGCAATTATCTCTCCTTGATGCCATATTTTTATGTCAACCTAGGTAGGTGGTTACTTGGGGCAGCACCTGGCATTTCCTTCATATTTCTACTTCCTCATAATGCAGCTAACTCATTACTACTAAATAATATAAATTATGGCTATCATTTCAAGGAAATAAAAACAGAAAAAAAGGATAAAATTTACCTTTTTGTTTAGCAGTTATGAATATCACAAATAAATCTTTATCAAAATAAACAGGCAGGAGTTCAACTTCGCTGTCATTACTCTTTTTTATTGAAAAAACCTGTTAGGTGTAGGGAAATGTTCTTCCTCCATGGAGATATCATTACTTTTCTTGGCCATAAACAGGCTGCCACAGCAAACAGTGCACATTTGTCTAACATTCTAAAGGATAATTTTCTCTGGTGAAATACATCATTTTGCTCAGCAGCCTTGAGTGAAACGAATGCTTCAATTGATTCAAAATATTTTATTCTCTGGCTCTGTGAACAACATAAACCAAAAGCAGGGATGTAAAGGGCACTCTTCTCCATTTTAAGGAATTTTTTATTTATCCTATATCATAGACAAGGATGTCATACCTACACTTAGATATGCTTAATTTCCAGTACCCTAAAAAGTGGAATAATAACTGAAGAACACAAACAGTGTCAATGACATTTTTTTCTTTCATGTTCTCTGAGTTGCAGTATGAAATGGGGATTAATAAACACAACAGCTTTCCAGTAAAGAGTATTTTTTAGCTTTCTGTAGTGTGCAGCATGGCAAGCTGGAACATCAATATTTCTTCAAAATCACTTAAGTGCTTGTCATCAAATGAAGGATTAATTCCTTCACACTAAACTTGCACACAGTGTGTAGGTTCCAATTCTCTGAAAAGCATAATGATCCTAGAGCTTTGAAAGATGCCAAGCCTGACATTTCAGGAGACTGAAAAACTGTACTTAGCCATAAAACATAAAGATCACAGAGGGAACTAACTCCAGCATGATTCGTTCCTTCTATTAAGTCACGTCTCCTCCACATGGCAAGTACCACTTCTAAAGACTTGCCTTAGATATGCCCACTTTATCCCTGTCTGCAGAAAACTCTGGCAACTAACACCTGTGGTAGTGACAGTGTTCTGGAAAAAAATGTCTGATAAATAGTAGGAAGTGCTAGGATTTCCTAGTTATGTGCATTCGTTGCTTGGTTGGTTTTTAATTACCTTGATTAAGCTGTTGGTAAGATGTGTGATGAAAATAACTTTACCTACTTCGACTGCTACCAATGACCACACATCTCCAGGCAAATTTAATGTTTTTCTCCTTGGTATATTGGTGACTTCTTTTCCACAGCTGCTTTCTTCTCACAGTCCTGTTCTGACATTTCGTAAATTTAACTGTCCATTGCAATTTTGCTGTGGGTCTTCTTTTGCTCAATTTCCATTTCAGAGGAAATAAATATGATGAACTCATAATAAATCTGTGGGTGTAAGCACCACAGGAAAAGGAGTAGGATAGCTTTTCCAACACACACCGGAAGAGAACAAGCTGTTGCTTTTGCTTTGCATCTCCTTTTTCAGACACGGGCCCAACCTAGGCAATCAATCTCAACCACTTACTGAAGTGATATGCATGCTTTTACTCGTCTAAAATATGGCCATCAATTATCTAACCCTTTAGCTTTTATCTGTTTTATTTTCTTTCTTTTTTTTTTCTTTTTTCTGCTCTTTGAATTCACTGAAATGACAAGCTAATTAAATATAGGAACATGTTTATACTGCAAAGGATGATCAGAAACCCTCCACCATTCCCTGCAGATTTCATGAAATCCAGGGTTCCTTTGAAAATTCCTGGATGTAACAAATGTGGGCTGATGACAAACTGATCTTTCTTGTGCAAATTCGTTTTGTCTTTACCACCTGTATATAAATAATGTAAAATACCTTTTTTAAATTGGAAAAAAAATACTTGAAAGGGATTCCACATCAAGACTGGAACATGACAACAAATATTTCAGATTCCACCGTCATGTCTTGTCCTGTATGAGTGATAAATGTAATGACTTCTCCCAGCTTGTCTAGATTTAGAAGTATGATACCTGAAATATGTGTACAATCTGCACAGGCTCTTTCAGCTAAAAAAATCTCCCTCTAACTCATTTTTGCAAGTACTTCTAAGCTTTGAATACAAGTTTCTCCCCAGTCCTGACGGAATTGCTTGCACTGAACCTCCAACTGCCTCGTCACCCTGCCAGACCACTGAGCCCTGCATGTGGCTGATGAATTATTTCAATCTGCTGTAGGATTAACCTGTTTTTTCTATGACACAACACCTACTGTATGTTGACTGGAAAGGGCGATTAACTAATTTTCAATTTGTTTGTGGACAGACTCCCATTTATAAAATAAACAGGCAAATCACTTCAAACAGAAAGAACACTCAAAGCTAAGTGGTATATTTCTTCAGCTGATACCCAATGACCTTTCAAGATGAAAGGATAATAGTCGACACAGAAAAGGAAGAAAAAAAGCCCTGTGTGCTGTTTGCAAGGTTTAGAGGTCACTTGGCTACAGAGAGAGAAGGATACAATGGAAGCAGCAGAAAACACTGCAGAGGCAAACATGGACTAGGGTTTAGATTTTTTCTTCTGAGCCTCACCATTCACCACTGGCCATCTCCATTTAACAAGAGCCTCTGTTTCCCTGACTAAGGATATGTTCTGTTTATTGTGTGGCAGAGGCTCCACTTATGTATTAGCTGCCTATCTGAACTCCTCTTTGGAGAGCAAATAATTGGTCAAACCCAAAAGCAAAATGGCATGCTTATCCCATTCAGCCGTCTGGCGATCATATGACAGGGTTGAGAGAAGATGGTGGGGGTCTTACAAGACAAAGTAAGATATTATTCCCAATGAAATCCTGTGGCTAGATGCACCTCTGTCTTCAAGTACAATCAAGGTCTTTGTTCCGTCACAGATCCTGGGAGTCAGCTTGCTTCTCCCTTTGAGAAAACTCAAAGCAATTTCCCACACTCGTAGCTAGGCATCACCAGGCCATCAAGATGGTTCTGTCCTCTGAGCACACAACGTTTAGACAGAAATAGAAAATTAAAAACAAATTCCTTTTCATTTTACTGACCTTCAGAAGCTATACTCTTAAAAGCAGACATAGCATTTGCACCAACAGAACCTGAGTCTTCACTACACAGGATATGCTTCCAGAAAAACTTTTTCCCATGCTCACTTTTGAGTAAAACTTTTTATACTGCTTTTAGGGAAAGAAATCAGTGTTTTTCATCTTAGGGGCTGGAGATACCAGTCAATTCCTACAAATTTCACATCCATGCACTTTCACTCTTGCGCATACACACATTCATCCTCACCCAGCCACCAAATTAATAACCCTTCTCCCACATGCAGGTTTGAGAAACAATCCTGATCACTGCTTAAATATGTTAAAATTTTTTTTAATGGTAGTCTCTATACAGATAAATGCCAAACTGATCACCATTTTCAAGGCAGGAGTCAGCATTCCAAAGTCACCTTGAACACTACTGTTAGAAATTATTGCTTACCCTTGGGCTATTCTGTCTGCATTTAAATAATAATAATAAAAAAAAGAAAATGATTGAAAGAAGAAAAAGCTAGTGAAATATAGTCTAGTTTTAACATTAGTTTCTGCATGGGAGCAATATGTTTCCACCTATATCTTACCATTCATCTGAAATAATATTTTTTATTGTAACTTCTTTTTTACTTTTTATTGTACTACTTCTGTAAAAATTACAGATTAATTATATTTCTCGTCTCTGAAAGTTGTCTCCAGGTTTGGTTTTTGTTTTGCTATGAAGCTAAAGGTTTTATGTAGAGAAGCAATATTTGGATGGTATGAAGGCTAGGTTGCATATTTAGCAGGAGGTTAGAAAAGCTCTGTTTGTTTAGCTTTGTGAAACAAAGGCTGAGAAGGAAGTCTATAAATACATCAGCAGGGTAAACAACAGGAGAGAAAAGGACCATTGAAGTGAAACGCCAGTGTTGTCACAGGAACAAATGGATGTGAACAGCTGGAAATAAACTTAGCAGGAAATTAAAAGAAATGTCCCAAATCTTAGAGCAGTCAGGTTCTGGAACATAGCCTTCCAATAAGAAAACAGGACACAAAACCCCCCAAAATAGTTTTGAATATAGAGGTTATTAATAAATGAGTTTTCTGAAAGGTGACAAAATATATCAAAGAATTTCAAAGACTTTCTCCAGCCTTAGGTTCTTGGGATTTTTATGGTGATTTTATTTATTTATTTTGCTTTACCGTAGCTGAAAAACCTGAATGGAATTTCAAAAGCAAGCTAAAGGAACTAGATGTTGAAAACAAGTTAATTAGGTCTCTAATTTCTGCCTGGTCTCCTTTGAAAATCCCAGTGCTGAAATGGATCTCTTTAGATACGAGTAAGGATTACATTACCTTGCTCTTGAAATATTCAGTGCTCCTCTGGGAAACTGAAGCTCTTCAATGATTCAGGGAGATACAGGCAGAGTGGCTAAAAGGTGAGTAAAAAGCAACCGTCCCTCCCCATGATCAGCTGTCAAATGCCCACAGTTACAATTATCTGCCTGCTCTAACCCACAGTCCATGGGTCCAACTATTTGCAGACCAAGGCCCAGTTCTGTGAAACCCAGCTATATGTCCTTGGATTGGTTTTACTAATTTGGTAGAAGTTATTGCTGAGCTGTGGTAGAGTTCTTACACTGAAGATGTGCATGATGAGAAAAGGGGAAAAAAGATGGAGGTGAAATTTTTGAGAGGATTCTAGTTACTAGCTCAGGAAATGATGAGCAAAATATCAGTGGAAACAATATAAAATACTGAGAAAAGAAAGCAGATAACTGAAAGGTAGAACTCAGCAAGAGCCTTGCTCAAAAGCTGATATTCCTCCCCCTGGCCAAAAGGTGTCTGGGCAACATAGGCTCATCAAGTGTCTTCATGCTAGTGGTTGGTCTAGTAACACCTTAGTCTCAGGTATAAGCTGACATACCTGTCTAACAAGCACATTAAAATACAAATAATTGTTGTGCACTTGTAAGCTCTGCATGAGTGGGTAAAAAACTCACATTTTACCAAAAAGATGTTGAAATGTGATTCAGCAGAGGAAGGGTTACCTGATATGAGCAGGAATTCAGAATAATATTTTATGATTCAGAGGTTCAAGACAACAATTGGCAAACTCAGTTTGATCTTTTTAGGCATATTTACTTTTTAAAATGCTATCCTCCTGTCAATTTTGGCCAGAATTCTTACCGCCTCGAAGGAGCTGACAAAGCATATGTGTCCACTGTCACCTTGACTGAGCTGGAAGTATTTTGTGGATTGTGACAGAAGAGAGGATTTAAAGGATTTCTGCTTCCACCACAGGCCATGTCATGGCCTTCCACCGTATCTATACTTGTCAAAACTGTTTCCTGTCAGATCTAATTGGCTCCTTACTCCTTAATATCATCTACACTGATGAGACAGATGAGCACATTTATATCTAACTGGTGTTAGAGCTGCATTGCAAACTTTGCCTTTTTGATGGTAATGCTGTAAGGAAGCATCTGTAATAAGTAACAAGATGGTACAACACAGAGCAAATTGCTTGGAGACAGTAACTCATGCAGTTGCTAAGAGAAGCAGCTAATAAATATGGTTTGAATAGAAATGCTAATGAAATAGAACTGGATGCTTGTTATGTCGTTTAACACTACTGCATATACAGCAGTTAATCTTTTTCGGGATTCTCTTTATTGTCACTGAGGTCTATGCCTGTTTTTACTGCTTTTACTGCAAATCAGATAAATACTGTCACATGGCAGGAAACAGTGAACAAATGTAGTGATGTAAGGTTACATTCAGCTGGACACCATCTATCTGAATGATTAATTGAAGGTGTATGCAAAAAGCTACTGAAACTCAGCACTTCTGTCAAACAGCAAAAAAAAATCAATAAGAACACCACTGTCTTGGTCTGTTGTACTTTTGTGAAAAACACAAAGACAAATCAAGGATATATTTTCAAACCTGCCAGGAAGTTGCTGCAAGATGAAAGTCTTATTTTTTCCCCACTGAATTATAGCTTCTATTAATAAAATGGCATCTGCAGTAAGGACAGAATTTAATATGCAACAGTCTTCCCATGCATTTCATCATCCCTGAGGTTTTAAATGTATTCTTGTTCAACCTTTAGTTAAAGATCATTGCTACTATGAAATCAATTTTTGCTGTTCTCCTGGGTAAATGATTAAGAAAGATTCAAGCACAGTTTTGTCAGAAAAGGGGCATTTTGGCACAAGATATTTATATGTATGTGACATGTGTCATGTTCAGTTAGCTTAGTCCATTGGGAAACCCTGATGAAGGAATACTAATTTCTATGGACAACTGGCCACATGCAAGTCCATCTCCTTGACAGTTCATGTCCATCCATGTGGGACTTCTTCACTGGGGTGCTAGTGGGGAAGCATCTTTTGTCATGAGTCTCTGAACCAAAACCAATTTACATTTCAGAACATGTAGAGCAGTGTCTAAATTACCTAGCCACTATGCCAAGTCTATTTTCAGCAAACACACAAAGGGACTGAGTGTTTCAAGCCAAGGAGCTCAAACCACATTGGGGAGTACCAAAGATAGCTAGTTTCTAATCCTGAGAGTAAATGTCAACAGTTTCAGTACTTGCTTTATCAGAGAATGAAGAAAGGGTATTTGTGATTTTTTTCTTCCCCCAAATAAAAACTCCCGGTCCAATATGTTGTGAGATTTTTAAGATCAAATGAATGTTCTCTGAGAACTCTTGAAAATATTCAAAATGCAAGAAGCTTTCTGAGTGCCATATGAACTCATTCTGAGGCCAATGTATTTATCAGAAAGACAAAATGGATTTGTTCTTTAATCCTCTCTTTGAAATACTACATTCATAGAATTAATGGAGACAGTATGATGTCTCTTTGATGACTAGAAGTATATGAATAAGCAAAGCTTACAATCTTGGTTCCTGTTCAGTAGTTTTTAATGTTTTTTCAGAAAAAAATAAGGGTCCAATCCCGAATGATTCACTAATTCACAGACATAATGAATGCCTGAATAGTTCAATGAACTCTAATGAATGCAGTTTCCAATGTCATATCTTAGTAAGATGTGCTAAACATCAAATAAGTAATATTGAGACTAGTATGCCAGTATAAATACCAGAAGATTTTTCCTCCATAATCTGTAGCTGCTTTTGAAATACAGATTTCTACTTCTGAACACCTTCAGACATACGGTGTAGCTCCTGGAAACTGAAGAGCACAAAAGCTTTATGAAGAATATTGTATGAATGTTCCTGAACTAGAATCAAAAAATAGACAAGGAGAAAAGAAGCTTCTGCAGTTTCATGGTTTGATTCAAGAAGTAGAAATGGGATGTAAATGGTGCTTAGTGTACTTGAAACAGACTATGCCTGCCCTGGTCTGTTGCCAGTGTTAACTGGCTGCTAATGACTTTTCTAGAAGCCTTCACACAGGTGGCCACAGGGCAGAATTAAAAAGCAATGAGAGGTATACAGTGACTTCTCTGTATGAAATTCTCGACCTCCTTGTCAGATTGTTGACATTTCTGAGTAGTATGAAGTTCATGTAAGTTCATAAAATTTGTCTAATAAGATTAGATAACTTCGCTAAGCTGATATACTTAGTAACGAGAAAATGGTTTTAATTGCAAGTGGAAAGAGAAGGAAATCTCCAAGGAGTGATGTATCCTCTCCTAAAATGGTAATTCTTAGGTGGAATTAATTGCTGTCTGGAGATATCCACTTCTCTGTATCACTCGTCCTCACCTAAGGTAATGATTCTGGGAGATCTCTTCCACATCTCATATGTTTAATTATGTGCATAAGGTTCCTAAGGTGAAGACAGCAGATCATTGCATTGCAGTGATGCCATTACTACGCATCACTGTAGCTTTGTAAACTCTGGTTTGCTTTCATTTCCTGAAGAAAGCTGAAGATGACTAACAGATAAGGTTGAAATACTGGGTTACTAGTAAATAATCAAGTAATTAACGACCTTTATGAATATTCAGGAAAATTGGCATAGTTGTTGTTTCAAGATAAGAAGCTAACAACTTAGATTAAGGCTTCTTATGCTTGCTTACAAAAAAGCAAGAGGAAACAAGAAAAAACCCAGAATTTTGGTATTGCATTTGATTATGGAAATACGTATGTCTGGCTAAAGATGAAAAGAATGAGGAAGGCTTTTTGTAAGTCAAACTCTTGCTCAAAGAAGAACATTGTTTTTGTCATTAAAAAGGGCCTTCTTTATAACCATCTATGTTAGCAGAATGTTTGCTTACCGATGCATAGCAATCAGATGACATAATCTCAGAGTTGCTGAGTTTGAAATACCCCATCAGCTATTTTTATACACTGATAAGATCCCTCTGAACCTTTTTTGCTCCAGGCTGAACAATCACACCTCTCTCAGCCTCTCCTTGTGTGAGAGATGCTCCAAGCCCTTGACAATCTTTTCGGATCTTCAGTGGACTTGCTCCGACATGTCCAGTTTACTCTGATACTGGGAAGCCTACACTCAGAAATCCAGATGTGTCTTACATGGGCTGAGCAGAGGAAAAGGATCACCTTTCTTGTCATTATTTATCCTGACAATGAAAATGTTTCATATATATGTATACGTATATATGAATGAAAATACATTTATATATTTTGCAGGAAATTACTGTTTTCAACAGTATTTTGGATAGTGTGAGAAAATGCATGTTCTGAAGCTTTCAGGTATACTACTTGGAGAGTAAAAAAATGTTCGTAGTTAATCTGAAAAATATTTCACCTATAGAAAAGTTATTTACAAGAAAAAATTGGAAACAAAAAGAGAAAATTTTAACTGAAATGTATTGATTTATCTTGAAAGAATATTCTGAATAATTTATTTTATATCCTTATTTAATGCAGGAAATTTATTTGTAATTCTGTAAATTGTAATAGGATAAAAAATAATGCCGAAGGCTTAAAGGTTAAAAGGTTATAATGAAAAAAACCCGAGAAATAATGATTATTTGCTTCTGTGGTAAGGTAAAAAAAGTGCAAAATATTATATATATCAATCTTAAGGAAAATACCTGCTACATTCACAAAAGTCTGATCTTCACAGAATGATTATTTACTTATTATCTGATTATTTACTGATTTCAGTTCAGTCCTTCTTGCTTCACCACAAAACATTCAAGTTTTATAAGATGGTGCAGAAGTTCCAATACTGCTGTCTAATTTCCTGGTTTTTTTTCTTAAATAAATTCTACTTTTAAGAGACACTCTTTCATTCAGTAAGTGAAATGTCTGATTTACAGTAAAACTACTGAAACTACCATAAAAATGTTGTTGCAAAGTTCTGGCATTGTGGTATATTAAAGGGAGAAGATTTTGTCCTTTAATATATCCAATGTATTGCCTTGCATTAGATAACAATTGAACTGATTTACTCTTTCACAGATTGTTCATTAGTTCTGAAGTCAACCCATTGAAAATGTTGTCAGCAACATGATTTACTTTAACAACTTGCATTGATGCTAGAGTTCTCTCAAGTGGTCTGTATTCAAGAAAATCATCATCTATTCACAAAAGTTTCACAATGATTTTCCCCTTTACTCATTCCCTTTGTACTTCATCAAAACTGATTTTACCATGACATGCTTTAGGGTGGTCAGGTCTTCCATGGGAAACCTGTCCTTCCTTTTTACCCTCCTGGAGTGTTTACAGCAATGACCGAACAGAAGCTTACATTTTAGAGGACACTTTTTTCAGCTTTCCTTTGACTGTTTGGACTCTGTCTGGTAAAAGCTTGCTTATAAACATTTTTGGCATTAACGAAAATCAACGAGAGACTTTTTCATACCTGAATAGAATATGGGGCACTCATGGATGAAATGCCAGTGACGTCATAGTTGGGAAGTATATGAGGTTTTGTACAAGTAATCTTGTATTGAAAACAGAAGTCTTTCTGAAGGCCTGTTGGTAGTCCTAAGAGTAAAGCTAATTTATTTTTCTTGTTATTATACCTCTAGCTGCCAGGTCATTTTTTAAATAAGAAGACTTAATAGATGTCAGTGCTGATTTAAAATTCATTCTAGGATTTATAAATCTCACTTACAAGGTGAAGGATGGTCACAAAAGCCAAAATGACAGACACCCCCACCACTGTTCAGGGAAGGAACAAAATCTGACAGAGACCAAATGTTAGCTTCCTTTTAACCCTACTACCACAGAAAAGTTAGAGATGTTAATAGAATACGTATATCTCATGTTTGGTTTGCCTGTGCTGTTGAAATTACAGTTTAAGTTTTGGGGTTTTTTTAGTGTGAGTAACATTCTAAATACATGGATTTTGCTCATTGTGTTAGTTTTGGACTCTACCTATCGCAGCCAATCTCTTTTTTTTTTTTTTTCAGTGCATTATTATCCATGGAAATCTTAAGAGTAGGAAAATAAAATAGAAAGTAGTGGAGTCCTTTTTTTTTTTTGTACATATAATGAGCATTATATTTGGGATAGGAAGAACATCTATAAGTTATTTCAGCACGATTAAATGAGTACAGCAATCGTTTAAGCATCACTGAAGGAGATGTGAAAATGTTCATTCCCTTAAGAAAAGGTGAATTTTCTTCATATGACTGGCTCTCCAAATGACTGAGACTTCTGCTGAAGTGTGTGCTATTGCAAGGTAAGATGCAAACAATGAAAAAGGAAACAAATGATGAAGCCATCACCTCTGACCTCATTGAAACAGAACTCTTAAGAGAAAAATGCACTCCATACCTCTGGTCACAGGATTCTGATTTGAATTAAGGCAAACATATTGTGCAAGCTGCAGATTTTTTTCTTTTTGAATTTAAATCTGTGCATAACAGGCAAATGCATTTCCTTTGTTGTAATAGATGTTCCCAAACTACTTTGATTTAATGAGTATTTGATGAAGGAATGGATAGGGCTCCTTAGGGGGCCACAAGGCAGGGACCTGCTGGCCAATACCTGTCCCATCACCTCTGGACACCAGCCCCCATCCAGGGAGCAGGACAGGCTGGGGGGCAGCTAAGAAACACCTGTATCTTACATATCATGGATAAAGAACCAACTTTATTTGGAGAGCACTTGAACTGAGCTACCCTAAAGAATGCCTTACACAAGGATTTGAACATCGTTTCTCCTCTTGTGTACTTAGTTGATGTCTAAGAGGATTATATATTTGTTTCCTTTTATCAAGTAGATAGTAGCATATTTAAAATAGAATATAAATTAACAACAGCAATTGTTATATACTATAAACAAAGGAAAGACAAAAGTGAATGGAAAAAATATAGAACACTTTGTTATTACATGGCTCAATGCATTCAAAAAAATTTTGATTGATTCTGAGTTAAAAGGTGTCTCTCTATAGAACGTATGGCTAAAAAAATGACAGTAACTTACTTTTAATAACTGACTTTAATTCCAGTTGTAGCCAATAGTTCATCAACTTACTTTTAATAACTGACTTTAATTCCAGTTGTAGCCAATAGTTCATCTTAATTCAAGATTTTTCATTTATCTCCAGGGCTCAAGGTTACCTCTATTCAAAGGTAATGTGCTGGTAAAGACCCTACTCTCTCTTCCCTTTTTCCATGAGTTTTGTCTTTGGCCATGATCATCATATTGGACTCACGAGCATTAGCAGTCTACTGTCATTGGAACAGCCAGCATTTCCATAGGAAATTTTGGGATAACAATATGGAGAAAGTGGCTGACAGCCCGCGGACAACAGACAGAGGAGAAAGATGAACTGGTAAGACATTATTCTGAGATATAAATCCTGTAGCAACTCAACTCCCAGGGGACATAAGATGGAACTTTTTTACTCATTTATTTAGATTCCTGACAAGAACAGAGACCATCATTCACATTCTGAAAAAATGGGTAAAGATTGAAATACCCAAGTTGTTGGAATAAGACTGACAAAGACAAGCAAGATTGCTTTTACATTCACTAACTGGAACCTTGTGAGCCAGTGATCATTCCTAATTAGTAGAATGTCTTGCTCTTCTGTTAAATCTGAAGAGAAGCAGCAAGCTGAGTGGAACAGGGCTTTCTACAGTTTAGACAGCAGACGTTTGTCAACAAAAATCCCAAATCAGGCTGCCTAATCAGCACAAACTGGGCCCTACTCCAGTCTGTTGGGCCAGAGTGAGGCTCCGCTGTCCTACCAAATTCTGAATGAGACTCAGTTCTTGAGAAAGTGGCTCCCAGGATAAGGTCATGTAAAGCGGAAAGACTTCTCAGCAGCTCTCTCACCTAGGCTTTTCACTTCCACAACATGCCAGCTAGCTCGCTGCTTATACAAAGATCTTCTAAATCATCATGTCCCAAACTTATCTGGAAACTCTCTTGAAACACTTTGTATTTATAGCAGTAAACAACAACAACAAAAAAACCCCAACAAAACCAAAACCAAACAAAAAAAAAAAAACCCAAACAGCCCTAAATCAAATGTTTCAGGTTGTAATTATGCCAAGAACTCAATAAAAATAACACTGACTGTGCCACTGAACAAATCACCTCTGAACTGCAGAGATCTTTGACCAGTACCAGATGTTGGAGCAATGTCTGATTCATTCCTCCTTTTTTACAATGCTTAACTTTTTAATTGATTATTGCCTGAGAGGACTATGTCTTTTTCCACTTCCAGTGAAGTTAAATGTAGTGTTGTTAATGCTAATTTCTTTGAAAGAAGAGGGAAAAAATATTAAAACTACTATTAGAAGCTTAGGGTTTTAAATACTTGCTAAGACACCTGCCTAAGATTTACCATATGGCGTTTTATATCACATGAGCCATGTACAGGAGGCACATAAGTTTAACGTCCCATAGGAATGGAATCACATAAATTTTCTTTAAGAGTGTATCTATCACTTATACAATTATTTATTACCTGAATATATTTTATTTATTGCGTAAATTATTTTATTTATTATGTAAACATATTTTTGAATATTATTCTTATCCAGGCAGTCTCACATCTAACTATGTATTTTTCCTTGTTTGGTTATCTTTATTTTATATGGAATATTAATCGTTATTTTAAAATGCAATTTTCCATGAATGGATTTCACTCCCTTTTCCCCAAACAGATCCAAATTTGACACGGAGGAAAATACTTTAAAAAGAATTTCACCCACAGGATATTATTCTGTTTTATTATAAAGACTAACATATTGTCATTAGAGTTGAATAGAATATAGCACTTCCAATCTATGAATGTTTTCAGGTTAAGAAAAAATCTCCCCCACACTTAATAAAACCCAAAGTTTTCCCTAATCAGCAAAAAACCTTGTCTGTTGCTCGAAAGCACAATGATCTGTGAGACTTAGATTCAGTAAGGATCTCGCTATAATAATTACTTAGATGTACAAAAGCTTCAAATGGAAAATATTCATAATGGTTTTCTTCTTCACAGGCAAATCAGGACCAAGTGTTCAGGACTACAGTGTAGATTTCCAGACAGAATCTGAGACTTGAATTTTGCCTTTCCTTAACCTAAATAAGCACACAGACACATAGACTTTTAACAAATCTGTGCTGAATTTCTCTTTCAGTTTAGTGAGGAATTTAATTAATTCTGAAGTTGCTCTATCTCCTAAAAGTTTTCAGTTTAAGTAGAATTTTGGACAAAAATGTTAAAATAAATTATATTGGAGACACTTCAGCTTTAAGCTTTCATTTTCTATGTGACAATTTGCAAATGTACATGTATCAAATATGTCAAAAAGTAGTTAAAATACCTAAGCTTAAAGATTTCTGAATCTGACTTTGCACAAAGAGGAAATATCCACAGATTTCCTCCAACATGTTTCAAATTAGTGTTCCAAATGTAACCAGCTGAAGAAGGGTATTTTGCATAAACTTATCCAAACAATTTATTGAACCAGAAATCTGGGCTTTTAATTTGTGCTTTTTATTTCCTAGAAGCAAAGTCTATTTTAGGATTAAAGAGGGAAAAGGAAACAAAGTTTACATTGAAAATATATACACATTCAAATAAATTAAAGTATTTACAAACAATCTGGATACAGTAAAGGACTCCAAGATTTCTAGCAGACTTAATTAATAGAACTATTGCTAAAATGAGTCAATTTACCCCCTCAAGCATAGCATAATGCTCCGAAGTAACTTAATCAGAGCCATAAAAACTTATGGAGAAGATCAGACAATTTTAATGATCTTCTTCATTACCTCTGAAAAGCTAAACTAAATAAGACAGATATCTGTATAGATCAAATGATATCACCAGTATACAAATTTACTCTCTTCTGGTGACTGAGACACCGGACTGGTTCTTTTCATTCCACTAAAAAAATTGAATTTTAAAGCATAAATTCATTTGTGATTTCAATTCTAGACCAAGCTCAATTAGCTCAAAAATAGAAAGTAGGAATAAAAAAATGGTCACAAGGCTTTCTCAATAAATCAACTCTGTGTAGCACTCAGAATCATGGTCATAACTTTTTATGCTAGTTACAAGTATACGCTAAATTATTTTTTAATGTTGTTTACACTTTAAAGGGAATATAGCTGAGACCAATGGAGTGGATTAAACCATTTCATTTCTTTCTTGTGTACTGTTAAAGAAATTGAGCTGAATTATAGAACAAAGTAACTAATGATTAAGTACCTCCACTTTGAGTGACTAACTTGAAACATCTTTTATAGCCATGATTTTTTAAAGCCATGATTTCCAAAGTAAGAAAAACAACATTTTTATTAAGGGCCTTCAAGAAAAATGTGATGATAATCCAAATATTGAGATACTGAATAATTCCTAATCATGGGTTTATATTTTCCTGTTTTGTAAAAGATGATTTTTTTGGCTAGATTTTGGCAAATAATAACTGAACAAGTATATCTAAAACAATGATGTTGAAAAGGTGGCCTGAGATCAAGATATGGAGTGGCAGAGATTTGCAGACATAAGTGAGGATCTAATGTATCAATATACATGTCAAATAAACTCAGTTGAGCTTGGTAAGGCACTGGTGATAAATAACTGATATGATTGTATATTTAGAGATAATTCATGCACTGAAGTGCTGTTGACTGAAACAAAATAGAAGAAGCATGAGAAAGAGAGCAGTCCAGGTAACAGTATATTAAAGGTCATATAGGATATTTATGACAGAGCTGTGAAGTAAATAACTTGATTTTGCTCTTTGGGAGAGAAGGTATTTTTCCATGCTCCCAGGCCCGGAATGGGTACCAGCATGGTAATGCCAGGGTGCTCGATCCACCTGCTTCATTGATTTCCTTCTAGCCAGGGAAATCACCACCACTAAAGGAAGTTCTAAAGGAGGTTTGGCCCTTGTGGTATTGTCAGAACGGAGAGGTTTAGTGTCCTCATTAGATTGCAATAATCAAGCTGGAGCCTGCTCTTATGTACCCTTAAAGAACTGATCATATTATTCACTTACCTTGTTACCCCTCCTCCTGTTTCTAGATCTATTTCTTTGCTATCTTCTCTTCACCCCAGTCTTATCCTCAAGAAACAAAACTTTTATTCCAATTGATCCCACTTTTGCTGCATCTATTGCTTCTCCTGATACTGTAACCTAAGTGATCTCAACCTAATGTGGTGCTGTCACCCCCACAAGACCCTTTTCCCAAAGCCAACTCCTCAGGTACCTTTGAAGTTTCTCTGTTTGTCATTTGCTATGTGTCCTGTCTACCGGTTTCACATGTCACACCCACATCCTGCTCAGTTAGCTTTTCTGTGAGCCAGGGCTTTGTCAGAGATCCAGTCATTCACCAACAGCTGTAATATCAGCTCACAGTTTCCCTCTTCCATTTATTTGTACTCACGATGATGGAAGGAAAAGGAGAGACATCCATTCAATTCTGAGTCCAGCCTGATCTTTGTCAGCTGATTTCACCTCCTCTAACTTCACAGCGATACACTGAGCACAGAAACGAACCCTTTCAATTTTGTGTTTCCTTTTCAGACTTCAACTGCCAAGGCAAAAATCTGCCTTTAGAATTAGCCTATTGCCTGTCATTGCTATTAAATTAGAGCCAGGTGAAAATATCTAAAAGTGAATAAAACTTAAGATAAACCTCCTAAGCCAATCATTTTTCCAGACTCTACAATTGAGAAATTTTTAATTACCTCACAGACTTGGTTATATTAGGATAGGATTTGGAAGGGAAGGAAAAAGAGGCAGTAAAATAGCAGAAAAAGTCTCCAAAGCATTTAATACAGTGGAGGAAAAAGGAAGCAACATAAAACAATGGAAGGAGAGGCTTATTTTACTAAGAGGCTGGTACAAAAAATTCAAAAGAGGTATCAGACAGGAAAAACAGAGGTAAATAGCATAAGATGAACAGTATTGCTGAGATTACTTGTTTACCAGCAGAATGTCTGGACTTGTCAACCCAGAGATTCCCTTTTGCTGTTATGTTCCTAAATTGCATAAGCAGAAAGGGGTAAGAAACAAATCCAAAATGTGTGATAAAAAGATTTCAGCAGCACTTTTTCCTCAACTGTACTAGAGGAACTATTTATTGAGCTGATCTCATAGGAGAGCAACTATGAACTGAGCTTGCATTTCTCCAACAGGATGAAGAGAGGAAGGAAGGAAGGAAGGAAGGAAGGAAGGAAGGAAAAGGAAGGGAATCTCCAGAGGAAAATAGAAGAAACATTTTTACAAATATTGTTAGCTGGAGTGAAAATTTGATATCTTTCAAAATGATACTTCCTTGTGTCTGCCATATAATCCCTGGATTTCTCTGGTTTTGCAGGCATGCAGACTAAGAAAGAGAGGAGAAAAAATGCATAAATCTTTACATTTTGTCTGATCACTTCCTCTGGAAGAGGAATATGCAAAGAGGAATATGAAAGATTTAAAGTTAATGACCTGTGCTGGTATGCTGAATAAAACTGAGCGACTACCATGATGATATGCTATTTGCATGTCCAAAACAGGGAGAAAATTTTTGCCATTAATAATGCACTTGCATACGCAATTACAGACTTAAGGGGCTGTGTAGGTGTGGGACACAGCAATCACAGGGCTGAAGCTTTTGTATACGACAAAATCTGGTACTCACTGGAATAACATTACAACACAAATTCAATACACAGTAGGTTAAACATCATAGTGCAAATCTTCAAAACTCTTAGGCATTACAACAGCACCAAGGTATTATGGTGATTTGCACTCTCTGTGTCCAAAACAGATTAAATACTCTGTTCAATGTGTCAAGTCAGTTTGCAATGCAAAACAGATGTATATTTGCTTTGGCTTCTGCAACCAATATTTAAAATAGAAACTGGGAAGCTGATGCAGAGAAATACCATTTTAACATTCAATTTCATTTTACTGCTTTGTCCCTACTTAAGCCTTCATTTCAGCAGTAATGAATGCACACAGTTGTTGGTTTTTAGTATCCCTTTTCTTTAGCATAAAATTAAAATGTGCTCCTGTTGGAGCAGAACAAATATAAATTAAAAAATTAGGAAACAAAGACTCCTTCTGCATCTCACATCTCTAAATCCATAACACTCTATTAGAAGCCTCATTTACTTTAATAAAAGGTGTTCTGTAGAATTTAGATATTCCACTGTTAGAAATCACAAGATTCTTGAAAAAAACAGTTACAATACTGTACATAATAACTATATGCTAGAGCACAGTTTTGTGTCAAGATTTGTAAAACAAATTAAGATGAACAAGTGTTTTAGATTAACTCTCAAATCACTTCAAATCGACCACTACTGTCCCTTGATATTTCCAATCCAATTTTACCATATGCAAATGTTGTTGAGTCAAACAAATGGGCGAATTTAAAAAATAACCCAACTCCACAAACCTCTCACACTCAAGAAGGCACATTTTTGATCTTATGTGTTCTCCAGCTTGATTTGATGCCACTCCTGTTTCTATTAAATTCAACAATATAGAATGTTTCTCTGAATTTCAGTGGATTTTAGTTTTCTAACGTAATATTTATAAGTGCTGTCCAGAACTTTTCTGTGAAAGACAAGCAATTACAGGAGTTGTTGTTCCTTCCAGTTATACTATAGTAAGAATCCCAGGAAGTTATTTCCTTGAGGGTTTTTTCCCTGATTTGAACTGAATCCAGTGTCTGCAGGGTCACTTCTGACTGCACTATTAAACAGGAACATAAAGACATTAAACCCACAAATTTTGGTCAAGAACATATATTTACAGATGCTCTGAAGTCTCTGAGAATTTTTTTTCAAACATTCAATGTTAAACATATAGGGACAAAATTTTTTTGGTTTTAATTCAGTCAGTTCTTTCCTAGAAGGATTCTGGCAGAAAATCAGTATCTTCCCTATCATTCAGGAAAACTTGTTTTTTTATTCCTGATCAAAAGTCAAAAAGTCCTGGTGCTCCTTTCTCCCACCAAAACAAACTGGATGTAAATTAGAAGAAAAAAAATACACTAGTCTATCTAGACAGAACACAGTAATAGTTTGCTAACTAGTATCTTGCAAACACTCCAAGATAAGATTGTTGGAGTACAAGAAGCTGAAAATTCGCTGATGGAAAATAATTATTCTGGTTTTTTTGTTATGTAACTAGCATATAGTTATATAATGCTATATACAAGCACATCTTGTCTTTTGAATATTATTTATTTTATGTTGTTCTAGTGACAGTTCTTCCCAGCCTCCAGACAGGATGGTTTAGAATCTGTCAAAAATAAAGATACATTTTCCAATTCTATTTCTGACTGTTCAGCCTGAGATCTCAACATTACATATTTCTTTGTGATTTATAAATGATCACAAATGATAATGGTTATTTCATGTCAAATTTTATCCTCTGATGTTGTGTTGATTGCACGATGCAAACCTAAGCAGATTTTTCTCACTTGGTCTTAGGAGTGTCAACATGAACTTTAATATCCACTCTACCCATGTGTCTTGACCAGCATTTTCTGTATCTTATACCTGTAGTGGTCACATAAAATTGTCAGTGTAACAGAATTTCTCCAAAGGATTTTGTAGTTATCAGAAGAATCAAGGTACTCTTCAGGTGAAAGCTTGGTTTTTGAGGGGGTTTTTTTGGTTTTTTTTTGGTTTGGTTTGGTTTGGTTTGGTTTGGTTTGGTTTGGTTTGGTTTGGTTTTTTTGGAGGGTTTTTTGTTTGGTTCGTTGGGGTTTTGTTTTTGTTTTTGTTTTTGTTTCATTTTTGTTGTTGTTCTGGGGTTTTTGTTTGTTTATTTGTTTGTTTTTAGGTTTTGGGGGGTTTTTAGATTTTTTCCTTTTTTTTTTTTTGTTTTATCCTGGACTGTAAAAGGCAGTTAAAATCTACCTTCTACTGCTGTACATCTTTCTTCAATACAGACTTACCATGCAAAGTAACACAGTTCAAGCATCTCTTGGCTACTTTAGAAAAGACTCTGTACGTAGGTGAACTCCAACAGCTATCAGTAACCTTTAAAAAACCTACGGGGAAATGGGGACTGCAGGTTTCTAGGTCCATCCCAAAGCTCCAGAAATGAACTTAAAGCAGCTTTGAATTCAAAGCGAACAGTGCAAATCAACAGGTCAGAACTGCCACCGTACATGCAGGTAATGTTGGCATCACATGTTAACAACCAAGCAGGGAGTAACAGACTGCACAGGATGGAAGACAGTCCTTGAAAGACGAGGAAGGGGAATATGCAAAAGATTAACAAAGTTAATGACATTTGTAGGTATGCTGAACAGCACTGAGCAACTGGCATGAAATGGAAGTATTTAAGCCAATGGCTGGTTCAGGATACAGCCAAACTGACACGACTGTTATTAACACTTTATGCAAAAAGGAATGAATGATTTCTGCATTAAGCTTCACTATCGGTGTAGCAAAAGTGATGCTGTATTAAAAAGGAAGGTGTTATGCTAAACTGAATTCATATCACTGTGTGACTAGGATGAAACAGCATTCACTGAGGAGCACTTATGACTGAAAATTAAGAGTTTTCCAGAGCTCTGGGAGTATAATGCGCATTTTCACTAAATGTTAATGGGATTTTGGAACCTAACTGCATTAGTGACCTCTGAAAATCCCTATCAAAGTGACTGAATTGCAAACAAAAAATAGAGTTTCTCATTAATCTCCACTGTTGTGCAAGTAGACTGGAGGGTAGCCAGTATTGTAGCCATCTTAAATGATGTGTCAGGGGTGAACCTAAAAATTATAGACCAGTGAACGTGACTTTAGTATTAGGTAAATTAGCTGCAAACACATTTAATGAGACTTGTAAAACACAAATGGGCATAATACAATAGAAATCAGCAAAGCTTCTGTAAATGGGAATCACACTTCTTAAGCCTCATTTTATTCAAAAGAATTGAAACAATGATGGAAAAAGAATTCTTTAATGTAATTTAGTTGAAAATGTAATTTCTGAAAGGCCCTCTAGGAAATATCTGGCCCAAAGGTGTTAGTAGGAGTAGCAGGTAGTCTTAGGAAACAGTCTAATGTTAGTTTAATGTTTAATAGGTGTGCTGACATGAAAGGAAATTTTTAAAAACACAGTGTCTATTAAAATTAAATATTTTCAAATGTAACAAAAGTATTCGAAATCAATAATGGAAACCACATTATGCTACTCTGTAGGGAGGTGATGGGTCCCTATCTTAACACATATGGTTGGTTTTGGTCAACAAGCTCTAAAATTGCATAAAGGTCTAAAATACAGAAAAATGCAAACAGAATAACAGGCCTCGTGATTGACACTATTTCTATCATGCTGTAACATAAATTTTAAAAGACAATTACTTTAAAACTGAAAGAAAACAAATAATTGTCCATAGTAAAAGAGTAATTGCACTGTATTTATAGGTAATTTTGCCAGTTTCTGTGCTAGCAAATTGCTTGAGACTACTTGCTGGCATTGAGGCCAGTATCTGCCAGGCACCTACGTCCTTCCTAATAAACTTTCAGACTTAAAAAAAACCCTCCAAAACTTTTCTATTGAATATTCTCTGTTAAATCTGAAAAAAAAAGGGTAATTATTTCAGAGTTGTAGTTTTATAGACAAAAAACTTTCAAGGACTTTTCTAAAAATTTGATAGTGTTGCTATCCAAGTTTCAGTTCCTAGAAATGTTCCTTAGCACTTCTTAGCTAATATAGAAATAGCCATTATGGCTGAGATCCAGGTCCATTATTAGAAAAAGAAAGATCAAAATAAATAGATAAACAGGCAAATAAAATCAATCAGAATTAATTACTTGATTTGCTACTTCCCTGCGTAATTTTTAGTACTTCAAGCAAAAATCAGATTGTTACAATATTGCTACCAAGTCAAAACAAAATGCCAAGCTTGTATTTTCCTAGAACTGCTGCAAATTAATATAAAATACTTTCATCCAAGACAAGGCAAGATTTATGCTTACAGTAAAAATTTCATTTACCACTATGCCAGTCAGAAAACAATTATGAATCTACCAGCCACCTCTCATCAAATAAGAATTGCTCATTCCTTACATGTGTTTAGAAATGAGCTTGCCCTTTACAAATAACCCCTAAACTGCAGCTCCTTCTAGCTGTGCTGATTCAGAAATGGCACAGTCACTTAAAAACTCAATTTACCTAGGCCTAATTCTGAGTCCAGCCTGGCTCCTTTGAAGTACAATGTAGACATGCGCTTGGAAGTCCATGTTTAGCTGAAGTCCATGAAGTTTATGAGTTTTGTAATGAGGCACAGTTCTGAAACAGAAATTCCAGGTAAGTTAAACCATAATTCTTTTCCTTTAGGGAGAGAGAATAACTGTTACGCAACTTGAGTACACCCACATCTGGATCTGACAGTCTGCAGCTTAATGTCTAGGATTATTATAGGTCTCACTATACAGGGTGGAATCTCAGTCCCTGGAAGAGCTGTAGACGCAGAACTTTGTTTAGTTGCCTAAAGATTGCTTACCAAAGGCCTCAGTGTGACTAAGACATTTCACGAGGGAAGCAGATAGGACAGTGAAGTGAGCAGAGACCTGCAGTTTTCTGAAGCAAGGAGAGTACTCCATTAAATTTCATCTGGCACTTGGTGGAATAAACAGCAAGGCTGTGTCTACTCTTTTGAATGGGGTCCTAGAAATCAGTACATAAGCAGCAGGACTGTGACTACAATCACTTTCAGTACACTTTCTCAGCAGACTAAATACACTTACACAAATGATATGAAAGGCTTTTGTGAATTGGACCCTGCATTTTCAAAACTAAGCATTTTTTTTTCCATTTAATGAAGCCAGTGATTTAATTCCAAGAGAAAAAGACATACATGCCATTTCATAACTTAAAATCTTTATTTGCTTGAGTGAATTATTGAAAAAAACAAATTTAATTTCACCTTTTATTTTGCCCACAAATAAATTTCTGAGCACAGTACATCACACAAAGCTAAGTTCCTTTTGTCAGGGAAAAAACATCATCATATTGAATGCCAGAATCTTTCTAAGCATATTTTTCTTCCAACAGAAGAACTTTTAATTAACTTAGATATAATTGTACATCACTTTACAGATGTAAAATATCCCATCTGTCAGTTTCTTTCTTTTCTTCCCCTAAGAGGTCAGAAACCCCCGCAGTCCTGGCTGACAAATTGCTTAAGTGTCAACAGAGTGGTTTCTGTGAAAAAATCCTTGTACTTCAAATCCCACATCTGTAACTTTTTTACTGTTCCTCTCTCTAAATTTCTGATTTTCAGTGCATCTGATGAGTACATCTTGTAATTTGTCCAGAAAAATAGGGGCCATTATTTTAGATTGTGTATCAACATTCTCTGCAGTCCTACGGCCTTTCTGTTCCACAAAACACACAGAGTATTCCCACTGGTTGTCATGAGAAAATTGTCAGCTCCCTGCTCCTCTTGTGCTGAGAAACTTGTAATTTGTGTTTGCCGCATGACTACTAGTACATATGGAGATATCAGCATATGAAATACATAGTATTAACAACCCTATTACTTTATGACTTACCATTAAACACACATTCAGATATTCCCATACCTTTCCAAAGGAGTCTTACTGCATGCGCAGAATTTCATGATACTTATACTTGCAACATTTGTTTGCATGCTTTTATGAGAAAATTCTTCTCCAAGTACCGTAGACCACTTGGATAGTGCTTCACTTAGACATTGAAATGGTTTTTAAGTTGGGTATATAAGGATATTGGTTTTTTCAGCGTAGAATTCAGGGTTGCATTTCAGCAGTATAAAGTTTAGGGAAGCTGGACTCAAAGAGGAAGTTTATACATTATAACTTCCAGTCAGTAACTTCTGCAGTGTTTTTAAGGAGACAGAGATACTTGTTCCATCTTACATAACCAGAAATTACATTGCAATACAAGAACTAAGTTTTGAGGGCTGTTGATTCTCTTGAACTTTAAAACCTTATCTGTGGTAACTGCTTGACAGTTCACTGTTACTTATTCTTGCTTGGGTACGCAGCAGTTAGAGATAAATTAGAGACCCAGTTCCTAGTAAGTCTGGAACTTTTCAGCACAAGCTTAGTATTTTGCCTAGTAAAAGATTTAAATCAGATTTATGTCCTTCCTGACGGCCAATTCCATTATTCATTGACCTTCATAGCTTCTTAATCAAGAAGTTTTCCCCTATCATTCATTATTTCTACTTTCTTTGTTGTTTTCCTAAATAGCTTTCCCAAATAGTTATTTTTGCTCTTGGAAGTTGGAGGACAGATGAAGTTACTGTAAGTCATAGCCCTGGTAAAACAGGTAAGATTCATCTGGGGTGTGTGTGATTGATAGAATGATCCGGTTTAGAGATGTGCTGGTGAGATGCATTATTGTAGTGGCCCCTTAAATAGATTTACTGTATCTCCGTGGAATACATTAAAGACAGATGAATCCTGGGCAAAGTGAGTGCATTGTGCCACATCAGCATATTTCTCATAGTTTAGTGCGGTATGAATATATTAACAGTAATACCTTACAGTATGTCAAATACTATTTTGTATGTGGCATATTGTACTGAGTTTATAATCCTTTACAAAATACATTCCTTGTGCTCAAAAATTCTCTGTGTTAAAAATACTATGGGCTTTTTCACAGGAGAAGGTGCATTATTCCTAACTTCCTTTCTATATAAAGTAAATATAACTCACAATTTTTCTCCTGGGCCATTGAAAGATCTGTGAAAGAAATTCTTCCATTCCTTTATAACAAAGCTGTAGTAAAAGAAACTAAAAAAATAAATACACTTTCCATTAAATTTCTAAACCTTCACTTAAGTTGTCCATCCAAACCTAATGTCATTCATGGAGATAATCCGGCATACATTTCATGCCATTTTTCTACCACTATAGTTTCTCCTCTAGGGAGTTATTGTCATCTGGAAGTTGCTATGGAATTTTCTTCTCAAACTGGAAAATAAAGTACATATGCTAGAGAAAACATTAAAGAGCTAACATCCTTAACTTCTAGAAGAGGCCATAACCATCTTCTCAGAGTGAAAAAAGTAAATTATTTAAGTCCATAATGTCAAATAATTGGAAGCAAAATATGCTCAGAACCTTCTGTTTGCATTTGGTCTGACATTTTGGGAATTAAAGGCATCCCTAAAGCATCATGAAAATGGATATATACAAGCTTAATGATTGCTAAAAGGATGAAATTCAGGACCTGGAAAAATATAAAAGATTTATCTGTGGTAAGAGTTTTGGCAGACCTTGTAAGAACAGCAATGAAAAAGGTTACTTGGTGGCTAGAAGATAAACTCAATTTTTAAAGAGTGTGGGAAGAGTCTATGGAATTTCTACAGTTGTTTTACAAAGGTGACAACATTAGACATACCAGTATAAAATCAAATTAACTAAATTAATAAAAATACAAGGGAATAAGGAAAAGGATATATCTACTTTTCCACAGATATAATTTTATCAGCAGCTGTTAATGTGCTATAGCTCAAGAGAAACTACATACTCAAAGTAAATACATAAAACCAAAATACATTGTTTGAAGAGAGCTGAGGTGTTATGCTTTATCTCAGTTATGAATAGAAATTTATAGAGAGAAGTGAAAAAAGATTCTTCAACAGCAGCATAAAAAAGTGTCTCTTTAGTTTGCCAATACATCTAACGAGAGGAAAAAGCATACATTTTGGGGAAGATCCAGGATGCATTTCCTAGAAAGCAATTTAACAACTTGGAGAATACATCTGCATGAAATAGAATCTTACTTTGTTTCAGTTTGGAGTTGAAAATTCTTGAACATAATCTGCTCAAGTTTATGGCTGCCATATGGTTTTTCTATGATAAATTGCTGCAGTGTGTAAATAAATAAGAATACACAAATCATAGAAATTAAGTCATGCAATTTCTAACAGAATATTTTAGATTTAAACTACTGTTGGCAGATCAATGGTCAAGCATATTTAATTTTCAAATTAGTGGAGGATATTTATGTGGATCATTCTGATCGTCAATCAATTTACAATGTTTAGTATGCAGCCTTCCTAGCATTAGAGCAAGTTACTCTGAGAGCAATCCTTTCCCACTTCTATTCAGTACTTCTCTTTTGTGCAAATTGGATGCTTTAAAAACTATTAGAGATGGAATATGATTGTTTTGTCACCAAGAGGATCAAGCAGTTACAAATCTTGCTGAATTTTTTAAGGGGAGAAAGAGGAAAAACATCAACTCTTCTGGAAATCCCACCATCGGCAACCCACAGCAAGGATTTAAAATTAGTTATCTATGCCTGTGTCCTCATATTCCTTTGCTGTGAAAGACATAAGTGAGGATAATGGTGAGATTGAGACCAGAGTTGTCATGGAGTGGGAATGAGGAAACATGGACAGATCTTAAAAACATCACACAGCTCCTACAAGCACAGGCATGACCAGGAGTTAATCACAGCAATCTCTAGGTGCAGTGATGAATGATAAATAATCAGACTCATCCTGTGCTAGTCATTTGATATGGTATTTTGGAGAATAGTGCCTAGAAAGATTATCAACTGCAGTGTGTAGAGGAGGAACACAGCAGTGGGAATGACACTTTTTTTCCCCCCTAAATTTGCTTGATTGATGCAAAAATATGTGGCTCTTGTGGGAAACAGCAGAAAGGGAAAACAGCAAATAATATCATTTACTGTGGATAAATATGCAGCTTCTCTGGTAACTGTTAGAAATAGTTGGATTCCTGTTTCTGGTACACTTTTTAAATAGTTCCTGTTAAGATGACTCAGATGTTTCTGAAAATAACATTAGGGTAAGAATCATGTTGTCAGTATAAAAGAAATTATATTTTTAAGTGAAACCTTGTGCCTGTACTTTGGACAATGAGTATGAAATTTGGAGAGTATGTCAGATGGGAATCAGAGAAGTTCCTCTATTTCTGTAAATGCTGACTTTAATTTCCACCTAATTACTTCATTTATGATATTCTTTTTTAGGCTATTTATTACACTCCAGAATTCATGTAAAATAAAATAGTCCTATGTAACAAGAACACTATAACTGCAATAACAAAGTGCTAAAGATTTAAAGAAGTGTCCAAATTTACTGACCTCCATAAGTTCAACTGGGTGTATTTAAATTACAAAATTATTTTTAATAGTATGAAAATGTGTTAATTTGTTCCTGTGAAAGACTTGCAACACAGTGAAATCTTAAAGCTGTATGAAAAGTGTTATTTTCCCATCCTTTTCATTTGATAATTTATTTAATGCTCAATAGAAAAACAAAAGTCTTCTTCCAAATGAAAATTAGGACATTTTAAAGTGTCTATTTATTTTGAACTACAATTACATCCAAAGATTTTACATTGGAATAAAAGGAAGAGTTAACATTCTTAAACAAAAACAAATATCTATGTATCTGCAGAATTTATTTAATAGTGGTCAGTCTAGCACACATCAATACAGATAAGTCTTTACTCAATAATGAATGCAAATCATGAGTTACATTAGACTAAGCAAAATCAATATAATTTGAAGAAAAATCAAAGTCAAAATGAAATGTTTCAATAGGATTGAAACCAAGAACACAAGCAAAGGAGTCCAGATAGGCACCTGTTTAGCAGGAAATAAACACCCTCTCCAATACCTTTACTGCTTCTGTGGCCTCCATTCAAATATCCATCAAATGCATAATTATTCACTTTCTCAATGGCTTTTCACTGGTATCTCAAAATGAATTACCATTGCATGCTTATGCTTATCTATGTACTTTTTGTTTTCAGTTATTTCGAGTGCCTCTTCATTACTTGGGGCACATTAGAAGTATGGCAATCTCTTCCACTGTGTCTCTTGTGTTTGTATTTTACTTTTATCACAACATAGTAATTGGTTATGTACAGCTGAAGGCTTTTAAAACACGACTATTAAACTTTTATCAATAAAATGCACATTATACACATTGGTTTAAATATAATAAAAAGGAAAGAATAAAATCTAGGATAAAATAAAAATACAGGTCACTGTTTCTGACATAACAGCTAGAAAGTGCTTGAAAATGGAGCAAACTCAGAGACAAAACCTAGAATGGATCAGATTAGAAAAAAAACAGTAACTTTGCCTGCCTGTCTAAATTTTCATATGGTACGTCCTCCCACTAGGTTTGAGACAATCAAAGAATATTCAAAAATTATTAATTTCTGTTAGCCTATAGTATCCCTGTACTCTAAATACAGCAGAAGTGCTACCCTCTGTTAAACGCATGCTCCTTTAACAGCAGCAGTAATTAACCTAGGGAGCAGTTAAGGAAGAGAAAAGCTCAATTTTCCCATTTTCTTCCTCAGGAAAAGACCTGGATATGCAAAGTTGTCCTTCTATGCTGTATTTTCTAGAAAAATAACCTTTCTTCTACTCGCTTCCAGTATTCCTCCTATCTTTCATTTGTGAACAGCTTTTCACCATTCCTGTGGTGCTGTTTTCTTCCACCTCCTATATAAACAGCTGCTGGATCACATTCTTCAGTAAAGAATCAGTAAAATTAAGCAGGTTAGAAAAATGAGGACCAATTTCATGCCATATTCCAGTGTCCATATTTCATGCCTGGTCCCTGCCAGCAGTTGTGTGGGCCCTACAGAGGGAGAAATGATCTCCAGCATGAGAACAGGAGAGATTGGTCAAGGTCAATGAGAACTGACTACTGGGAGTCTGCCTTTTCTCAACATATATACTAGAGACAAACACAAGTTATTGGCAACTGCATCAGCTGTGAGCTGAGAACAAAAGATGTAGTACACAGATTTTAAAGCCTGTCAATCCATGAGAGCCTTGTGGGAACAGAGAGTTTGACTGGCAGGGCAAGGAGAGGAGTTTGTCACCCACTTGGCAAATCTCAAATAATTAAATATTATTAACTGCATTTCAGTATGTCCCATTAGAATTAAAACTAATATTTTATCTTTGACAAAGAAAATTTATTGACCCTATATTGAATATTCAGGTCACTGGCATTATATATGTCTCTTTCCAGTAAAATATCCGTCACCAGTATCATTTAGCCTCAAAAGAGAAATCTGAGTTCATTTTCTCATGAATATTATACTCCCCCAGAAGATATGAAATATACAGGCTTTCAGAGTTAAACATGCAAAGCCAAAGCATTTTCTTTGTTAATTTTCAAAACTGGCAGTTGCCCAAGGGAGGTGAATTCAAATAAACACACAGATATTGAATCTTACCGCTATCAAGTACTGTGTAGGCCCTCCTCTATTCACTGAGGGCTGTATACAAACTGGATGTTATCTATTTATAGCATTCAGCACATACTGAATCAGTATCTCCTGCGATAGAAGAGTTACGCATCTGTGTAGGTGCAGTTTGACACCAGTACAGCTGATGTAATTTCAATGTACTTAAATCAGCTGTATCAGTCTAAGCACTTTTAGCAATACCTCTGTGATTGCGTTAGGGAAGGCAGGGGGTGTTTTAATTTTTCCAACCAACTGTAAAGACAGCACAGTAAGTTTGATTAGAATGCAACAAACTGCTGATCTCTTGTGCCATAAAATCCAAATTCTGTTACAGAAACTATTCAAAGATGGGGGGGAAAAAAGAAAAAAAGAAAAATAATATGGTGGTGTAAAAGGCCAAGCAAATTGTGGCAGATTTTAAAAATATTTTTTAAACAATAACATTCTTAAGGATGTTTGCTAATAAAGAAATTTATGTAGCTGATGGAGTGTCTTAGAGCCCAGGTCTGAAGAGGCAATAACATGATAAGACCTATTCTCTCATCTCAGAAAAATCCCTGATAAGAGGTGCCTTCTTTCTGTTTTAGGCAGTTTCCACAGCTGAAGCACATGTCCATTTTACAGCTGTCTTGGTTCTTGAGAAGTGCCCCTCAGAGAGACAGCCACCTCCTGTTTTGGGGCCAGGATATGCAAGTTCTACTACCTGCGCTGTCAGGAGGCATCATCAGTGGAGAGTAGGGCCAGTCAGCTCACCTGAACCTGCAGTTTTCATCTCATTTTGAAACAGTGGGTTTCAGAGGTGAAGAAGCAGTAAAGGACAGGGACTTTTTACAAGGTGATAGGACAAGGGACAATGGTTTTAAAGTGAAAGACAGGAGATTTTGATTAGATATTAGGCAGAAATTCTTTACTGTGAGGTTGGTGAGGCAGTGGAACAGGTTTCCCAAAGAAGCTGTAAAAGCCCCATCCCTGGCTTGAGGCCAGGTAAGATGGGGCTTTGAGCAACCTGATCTAGTAGGTAGCATCCCTGCTCATGGCAGGGGGGTTGGAACTAAATGGTCTTTAAGGTCCCTTGCTACCCAAACCATTCTATGGTTCTGTGATTTAGCTTCTACAGCCATGAAACAAGTACAAGCATGTGCACAGAACTCCAAGCTACAGGTAGACCACACCAGGATGAGGCTGAGCCCAAGTTACAGCTGTAGCAATGGGAGGTGAGGAAGGCACTCAAGCTTTTGTGTCTGTACTGCTGGCATCACCTTACCTCCACCAGTCCTACCCCCAGTAGGTAATGGTCCACCATCAGCACGTTCATTCAGGGAGAGAGCCATCCAATTTCCATAGAGAGAGCACACACTTTCCCAGTTCGAATTGTACCTTCACCTCAAAAATGTAGTGCATTCCTGTAACATGGGGGAAAGTGGTTAGTGCTCTCCATGACTGAGCAAGCCTTATAGAATAGGTCTTCTGCATCATGGGAGATTGTTGTAATGTCTGAACAATTACCCAATAGCAACATTGCCCCTAATCCCTAAAGCAAGTGCCAAGGGTGCTGCTCTGGGTGGATTTTCAACCAGTGTCTGTCCTGTTGATCTCTAGGCTAGGTCTGAAATCAGAATTGCAGCTCCTTTCATTTCACCCCGAGGCATCTGACTCTTCCTATAGAGCTGAAAAATCTTACAGACCGTTCGGCAGTCCTCAGCTGAGGGCAGGTCTCTGAAGATTTTAGGAGTGTAAGACCTTAACTGACCCAGCCCTACCTAATTCTAGACAACAGAAGATATGGCAGCCATTAAATATTCTGCAATGAGAAGTGCTCCATTTATGATTTTGTTCACATCTTTTAAATTCATGCCTTTGAGCAGGACTTCCAGCATTCTGAGATAATAACGAGGTAATGAAAAATTGCTGGTTTTGATGTCTGTTTGGCTAGCAGCCACTAGCAGTGGTTAGGATCAAGAGAACGACAGATGTCCTTTATAATATATCAGTTACTGATGGGAAGATCCCAGATCTGAAGCACCATAAGTCCCTTCAAGGGAAGGACAGAAGGTTGGAAAATATCACAGAGGTAGAATTAGATTATACAAAATATATATTTCACATGAGTACCTTAGGCATCTCTTTGATTTCTTGGGTCAATCATTGCTAAGTTTAGTTACAAAGGATGAAACCAAGCAGTCAGACTGCTGGAAGAGATTGAAATAGAATAAGTGTGTTCAGGACAATAAGTAAAGGATGTTTGTCAGTTTATAGCACATGTCTAGATTTAGAAATGATTTGCTAGAAACAGTGTTGGTATGCTTCCCAGAGATAATGTTTCTCTCTTTTGCCTTTTCTGTATGATACAGACGCTTTCAGATGGCAGATATTAAACTAGAAACAGCTGTATCCTCTCCACAAAATATTTTATTACTGACAGCCCATATGTCTGTTGCCTGTCCTTCTTAAAAAGACAACTGCGTGCCACACAGCATGCAGAGAATTGGGGCATAAAATACAGACCAAAAAAAAAGAGAAAAACCTCTCTGTCGAGACTGGTGTGGATTATGTTGTTGTTGTTTCACCCTGTACCATAACTGGTTGTTTACACAGACGGACACAGAAACAGAAGACAGATACCACTTAACTTTGTTAAGATAGGGCATTTTCCACATAATGTATGCTTGTGCCCTCCCCACACTGCAGCTTGGACCTCCAGAAGAGACTGTGCCTTTTCCTTCCTGTCCATTGTCACAGACCAGGGTTTTCCTCTCTTCTTAGGTATTTTCAACAAGCCATTGCTTTCTCACACTCAAGAGTTTAAATTTGCAACCGATTTCATATTGCTTTTTCCAAAGGTCAGTTAAGGCTGTTCTCTTTTGGCAGCTGGATTTTGTGCAAATCTCAGAATTTCTCATGAAAATGAAAAGCGCAGGTTTTTTCAAACAGAAGACTGGCTATAGAAATCATTCAAATGATACAAAAGAGCAAGAAATAAATGCAACTTTTAATTTGCCGTAACAGACACACTCACAATTTTGATTTGGACTTAGACTGAAATGACATTCAACAAGCTGATGAAAACTTTTCTTTTGAAACATCTCAACCTCACTACAGTGTATGTGAAAGCCCACTTAACACTGTAAGAGATACCTGTGGGTACTGGTCTGCCTCTCCACATGCAACAAGAGTCTGCAGTATGATGTGAAATTCCTAACTTGGCTTCTGCACATCACACAGATACATTTGCTTATTTTTAATGGTGTGATATCCTTTCAGCAAGACTAACACTCTGTACTTAAACAGCAAATTTTATCTCCAGTATAATGGCCAACTTATGCCATCAGTAATAACACTGTAAAGTAACACATTAATCTTGGAATATTGGCTAAAATTCAGAGACAATATGGTTCATACATATACATGTACAGTTTTTATATGTGTATGTAATCTGACCAATCATTGGGTTCAACACAAAATCTGACCAATCACTGGCTTCAAGTCTGAGTAGAAAAGTACAACATGCCTCCACTGTGTTGGAGATGATACTTCTCTGGAACACCATCAGATATCATTTTCTGGTTTATGTAGCATATGACTGAGGATGGACAATTTCCCTCATGCATATTTCTGTTGCCGCAAACTGCAGTGATTGCAAGATACACTCAATTCAAGTCCTTTTTAACAGTTCAGAGAAGTCAATGGCTCAATCCTTCATGTTTCCTTTTTTTTTTATTTCTGTAAAGACTAAATTTAACATTCTTTAGTGATCTGATAAATTTACTGGAAGGAGAGATTTTGCCATTCTCTCCCACAGTGCCCCAGAGGGAGACTGAAACTTGAACACATTTTGTCTCCTAAATTCCAAACAATTCCCACTCTAGCCAATTATAGACGGAGTTCATCATGCCTAATTTTCAGTTGTCCAAAAGTTAGATGTCTTAGTATTAGCCATCTGACACAGCCTTTATATTCTGTGTGCAAAAATGTGTGAATTTCAGAATGATTAATCTCATCCTAAAATAGGTATAAAAAATTGAAGAAATGATTCAGTTGAAAAGGTTTCTGTTCCTTTCCATTAACTCTGATGATTAGCTGAGATTCAAACATTTAAGAACTTTTGAATATTTGAGTTCAACTGGAGGAATTCCAGCTATGGTCTTCATTGTGTTTCGTTATTTTTTTTCCCTATGCCTAATCCTGAAACATAAGCATGAGGTTTTCAGCATGAGAAAATACATCAGAATTTAGATATATCACTTTGAATACTGAGAAATATAAATACGGAAAAATAAGGCGTGTTGTGTGATTTCACAGAAAAAAATGCGAACACTGAAAATTGTCAATAGAGACTTGTGAATTGAAATTTAAAAAGCATTTTCTTCTTTACTGTTAAAAAGAAGTGCAGGTTTGTCCTATTTTTCACACAAACACCTGCCTCTAGATAATCTGCAAAAGTGCATTTTTGTCTTCTTCATTATTCATAAGTAAAAGTTCAGGTCTTACTAAGAAAAATACATTAGACATATAGATTAACTACAATTGCATTTGTACAAAATATTGTATGATTTATCTCACAACTGAAAAAGTTGAAAATGGAGAAGATAATTTGTCAAATATGCTTAGTGACAGAAATGCTGACAAGAGGAAATCTATGGACTTTGGTAGCACTATACTTGAGAATTTAGATAAGCGCAGAAGAAAAATAAGTTGTTTACATTACTGCTATATTGTAAAAGCCAATGCATTGGAAACACTCATCAAGAAATTTCTTCCATTATATTATAGCATAAAAACACATTTTCCAAAATTATCAGAACTCAAATGCAAATATACATGGAGCATCCTAATGCATAATTGTTCAGTTTGCCAATCCTTTCAAAATTTTTGCAAAAATAATGACCTCCATATTTTTTTCTGTCCTCCTCACTATACAAATTTGTTGGACAGAATTCTGGACCGATTGACAGACCCCAAAGAAAAAGCTCTCCTTCAGGATCTCACTTTAGCCTCCTGTTATACACCACAGGAAAAGGTGATACCCTACTTAAGAAAAAATTATAAAAGATCTTCATGTAATTGTAATGTGAGAAGTAAGGTTAAACATACAATATCTATACAAGAGGAAATGAGACTTTGATGAATTCCCACGCTGCAGTAATGGGGTTGAAGCAATAAAATTATCTATTTTCTCCTGTCTTTATATTTTACCCATTAATTCACAGAAGGAAAATGAAATCACTAGTGGCAAATAAAATGACTGCTCTGCAAACAAAAATAAAGAAAAAATTATTTCTTGATGGAAATACTACAGAGTTCAGTTTGCTTTTAAGTTTTTTCCTAATATCTCCAAATATTTGTAATAATAGAAGGTATCAAATTTAGAAATACTGATTTAGAAATTTGATTGCAATTCTCATGATCTAACTCTTCCTGTCATAGCTAGCTTGAGGCACTGTTGCAGTCAGGGAATTTAATTTATACAAGTTCAATTAACTTCTTTTCAAAATATAGCAAGATCCATTGTTCCAAGACAGTAGTTTAAATGACTGAAAATGGAAAGCAAGAGCACTTAGAGCTCTTTCTCTTGGAAATGCTGGAAATACATTTTTCCTTTTTTTTTCTTTTTTTTTTTTCTTCTTTTTTTTTTTTTTCTTTTCGTTGGAGTACAAATCTGGCANTTTTTTTTTTTTTTTCTTTTTTTTCCTCTGGATGGGAATTGAAATTAAATGTTATTGGTGGATGTCCAGTAACAATAGGAGATATTTCTTTTTGGAACTGATTTTCAGTATTGATTTACAGTCTACCTAACTTACCTTAAGAGAAATTTTATAAAGTTGCATTAAAAGGGAAAAGAGTCTCCAGTCACAGACAACTTTCTGTACTCTGCCCGTATCACAAGAATTTGTTTGTATACCATTTTATCTTGCTGGTTTTGGTTCATTCTGCTGTTATCACTGTGAATATGACGTCTGCACCATCATTTCATTATCAGATTTTAAAACCACTCTCTGTAACTATTATTTTCAGGAAAACAATTTTGAACCATGTCACAGAAAGGAAAAATTGTCCCTGTGAAGTTGCATAAATTTATCAAATATAAACATTAATGTAGCTATACTCGGGAAACTTATTTTAAGGACCTCCATGAAAAAATCCCTTGGTCTGTTGTATACTAATTAGTTTTAAGTAAAATACTTAAGTTTGTACTAAAGTAAAAAAAGAACTACTTTTAACCAAAACAAGAGTATCTTTACTACTCTTTATGTGTGAGTGAAAAAAACCCCATAATTTATAAATGAGTAATTGTTTATATGTGTCTGTTGGAATAAAATCCACTTGTTTTGTACACAAGGACCAGGATCCTTTGCTTTAGAACAAGAGTCTTCTCAGTAGAGACCAGATTTCTCATACATAACCGTGATGAAAATAGAGACTAATAGGTTAAAAACCTTAAGGCCCATCCTAATTTTAGTAAACCTGGAAAATATGGAGGAGTTACTGTATTTGACTAACGAAAAGATACTCTTAATGGACCTCCCTAATCTTTAAAACTATGCAATGATTAGCAGGCACTGGAAATAAATGGACAAGTTGTGCCACCCAGTCAATTTTATCTTTCATTTCTATTTATGTATAATCCTCCTGGAGAAATGCTTGCTCTTTTGAAGTTGGCATGATTTTCAAGGGACAATCAGTAAAGTTGTTGTGCAGCCCTCACCCTTCTCTGGAGAACAAACGACCTCATCCAGTTTCACAGATGTGCCACCCTATTCCTGGCCTGAATTGTCAGATCTTTAAAGACAGCACACCCCATGGTTTGAGGCACACACTAATTTTAATTTAGATCAAGCCGACAGGGAAAGCTTCCTGTCACAGTACACTTAGTTGAAGGGAAGTGATAGAAAACCCATTGTTAGGTAAAAAATTCAACTTCAAAACTTTTGGTAAGTGTAAATGGCTCAATAGGAAACAAAACCACTTGTAGTTAATAAATGCTCTCTTTCCATGTCTATATTGTCTGAAGACCTTTTCTGAAGGCTTTTATTCAAGCACAGATTCAAGACAGATCACAGGAAATGTTCAAAACCAGGCATTTTGGCAACCTATACTTAAGACACTACAGTACTTGAGATGGAAATCCCAATGGAAATTTAATTTAACCCAAAGTTTGTTTTAAATATTTGGTTTACACAATACCAGAATCTAGTAAAAAAAAAAAAATTTTGAGATTTTAATAAAACAAAGACAAATTATTATCCTACTCTCCCACTGTGAGGACAAGCAGCCAAAATTACAGAAGAGAGTTTTGACGCAGGGTGGAAAGAAGCACTGAAGGATCATTTACGCTATCTTCTTAGAAATGTTTACATTTGCTTTGACTCTTTCACTATGAGAGTAGTGAGGCACTGGAACAGGTTGCCCAAAGAAGCTGTAAATACCACACCCCTGAAATGTACAAGGCCAGGCTGGATTGGGCTCTCAGCAACCTGGGCTAGGGGAGGTGTCCCTGCCCATACCAGGAGGGGTTGGAAATAAATGATATTTAAGGTCCCTTTCAACCCAAACCATTCCATGATTCTAACATTTAATTAAAAAAGGCTACAAGATATTGTTTGATTAAGGAGAAGAAATATTTGTATGTTCAAGGAGAGACCTTTGAATATGGGCCTCCCTGTTTTATCCATTTCTATTAAATGATACTTGGGTGAAAAGGCAAAGACTTTTCCTTCTGCTAAATGGTTACGTTATGGTCCATTTAAAGGAGTCCAACCATGAAAATCACTCTAGATACCAAGTAAAATTGGCAAGAATCTGACTTTTAAGAAGCAGTAGCGTGTAAACTAAATTGTTTTCCAGTAGGATTGCAATACTTTTAGTCCTCCCTCACCCTGCCCCAAATAAGTCTTCATACAGGTCGAGGGAAAAGAAGGGGGTTTCTATTAATGTTACTATAACTGGATTTTTGCTCATGTGAAAGATTACTGTCATAGCAAAACTATAGACAATATTTGTAGCTTTCCATAAACTTTTATTCCCTAGGAACCAAATTAATGCTTTAAAATTGACGCTATTTTCAAACAGACAAAAACGACAAGTGAGAAGTTGAAACATAAAACTGCTTGTTTCAACAAGAAAACACCCTGTTTGAACTAGC
Organism: Struthidea cinerea; assembly: GCA_013397865.1. NCBI lineage: Eukaryota > Metazoa > Chordata > Aves > Passeriformes > Corcoracidae > Struthidea > Struthidea cinerea. The sequence goes on along the minus strand of VZTI01002070.1, from coordinate 4,969,074 downwards.
AGGATCTCAAATTAATATGTCTTTTTACTAGAGAAACAATTACTCCTGTTACACAATATTTTTATAACAAGTAAAAAAGAGAACCCTAAAACGAAATTTTTTCGGTAGGGTATTATGTAGGAAATCTCTAGTAAAAAAAAAAAGAAAAATAGAAAGAGGCCATCAAAGGTAGCTTAATTTTATATAATAAGACCCATGGACAGTCACAGCCAGATTATTGCTTTCCTCCACACAGATCCATTCCTCAGCACTTTTGGTCCCCATCATCAGCATTCCAATCTGCAGGCCTGCGGCTGCAGCCACACACACAGGCATACACTCTGGAGTGGAGGAGTTGATTGTATAGCCTGAAGTGTATGAATAAAAGCTTATTACAAAGCAAATGCATAAGGGTCTCCTACAGTGTCACTCCCCTCAAGCAAGCAAGGCGGGAAATTGATCATGATTCTGAAAAGTAATTAAGTTTGAAAGGAAAAGTAAATCCTATTTATCTAAAGCAAGCTCTGGTTTAACTAAAGGGAGCATCTCAAGACCTAAAAATGCCTTCCTGAAGAAAAATTGCAAAATAAAGCAGTTATGAAGAGTGAGACAAAATAGACATAAATGGAAGGCATGTAAATTCATGTTATGCAAACAAGGCTTTAAGTTAAATAAATACACCAGACATCCTCACATTCATACAATAAGAACATGCAAAGTCTACAGCACTGACAGAAATATTTTATGACACATATTTGATGACTGTGAAAGATCAGTAGCTCAGCATAGTGAAATCTGGGAACACAGCCAGTAATCTTTGAAAAACACAATTAAAATACATTAGTTAGTTGGTTTATAACTTAAAAGGACAGCATGTTCTAAATATTGGACTTTTCAATTGTAAACCCTCTGATGGTAGAAAGTCAGAACATTTAACTTCTGTTCTTGTGAATATCCCTGTTTTGCCTTTTTTCTCTTCTTAAAAAGTACCACATAAAAAGTATCAAATAGGGTAAATGTTTTCTAGGGGAAGGATTAATTCCACTTATCCTGGCATGTCTAAAAATCTGCATTAATTTCATATAATGTAGCTGAAATTTGATCTCCACCTAATTCAATGGCTGCAATTCCTTACAGCCTGGGTTTTTTTTTTGTAGTCTGGCTCAGTTTAAGAGTCATCTCACAACTAGATCTTATAAAACCTTTTGTACAGCTCAGAGTTTTCAAGTATTAAAATCTAAGCTTATCAAGTTGTGAAATACAAAGCTCTAAGATGCTTTTAGAAGTCACACCAAAGAGAAATCAAGAAACCTGCACCCATGAGCAGTTATTTCTTTATGAGGTTATACAGTATGTGAAAAGACAAGAAAAAGAGATCATTTTATCATATTGAAATCCATTCTGTATGTTTGCTGCTCTGTCTAGAAGGCAGCAACACCTGAAGTCGCGAATATCAACTGCTGGAGAAAGGAGAAGTGAGAGCAGATCTGAACAGGCCATCCAGCCAATGTCATGGCTTGCAGCTCTCCCACCTTGCAGTCATTGCCTTGCAGTGTGACTTATCCAGCTCTGAAATAATCTAATAAAGACATGATCCAGGGCAGCGTGATAAGAATCTTGATTGATTTTGCATGCACAGGTTTCTGACATGTACAAATGGAGAGGACTATTTTGTAGATAATGATTTGATGCCTACAGAAAGCCAAAGACATAATTCATAACAAAAGCTACTTTTCTTTGTAGGAGACAATATTTTATGTTATGTAAAAGCTGTGTGGAAAACAATATTTATCTTGTAATGAACTTTAATTAAATAAAATGTTAACCCTGAACTAGAGAAATAATGAATGTATAAATGTTGCCTGTAAGTTGTTCTCAAAACTATGGGATGAATTATTTTCAGCCATAATTTTTGTGACGACTTAGTTTCTTGGATTTAATTAGCAGCTTTACCAAGAAAAAACATTTTCACCTTATGACTTGAAATATTCCAGTACTGAATTATCAGATTGTTCTTCAGAGTTCCAGCAATCTATTTGGAAATGTCCATCAAATCATAGCAAAGAAATCATATCAATTTACCTTATGGAATGCATGAAAATTAAGTAATACAGTTCAACTGCCACACAAAAAACCAAAACAAAAACAAAGATATGAATTTTTTTTCTTTATTTCCTCTTTAAAAACTCTTTTTAGGAATTACTGATGTGCTTAAGGAAGTAATGAACTTTTGATGGGCAATTTACAATCATACAAATCAATTGGATATATTTGACAGACACTACAAAATGTATGTTCACCACTACCACAGAACAAAGCAAAATACAACTTCATTTTCTTCCATGGTTATGAATGAACATTCTAATTAGCAGTCAATACCACAAATCAGGAAGATTTTTCATATGGAATCTCTTCCCTTCTTCCCAATCTTCCTCTATTCTGTCCTCCATAGAGAATCATAACAAATTCCCAACAAACTTCAGAAGAACAAGTTTTCAACAATGTTAATGAATTATTGTCAACTTTATTAAACCACTTCAAGAACAATTGACATAACTGAACATTTACAATTTTTTGTCGGACACTTTATTATATGGTATATTGAAAGTCACTTAAATTTTAATTAGGTTTTGTATCAAAGGAGTTTTATGCAACCTAAAATTCAATATCATTGCTTTTTATTAATCAGTAAGTACCACATTATTATATATACTATAGTATTACATATAATTTATATATACATTTGTGTATGTCTGCATATAAATGATAAAACATAAATATTTCACTGCATGTTTTCAGCTTTTTTTAAGAAGAGTAGAAAAAACCTAAGGAACCAAAGTTTTTTCTCTTCTCTCAACACTATACTCAGCATGATGGTTTCCACCCAGATGCCTCTGGGCATGTGTACATCTCTAACTACAATGATCAGTGCTTGAAACTGTTCCAAGTACTTCCTGAAGAATTTCTAGTTCTCTCTTCTTTCACCCAGTAGCTTCATTTTTGTCTGAATAGCTAACGTCAGTCAATCGGCATAAGGAGAATAGCAAGATTAAATTCAGTGAAGGGGGAAAAAAATGGTGTGGTAAGGATAAATTTTACAGATCTCAGAAGTCACACAAGCACTGGCATAAAATCTGCAGAATGTGAAATCATAGCTTTTTTAGGTACTGCACACAGCCACCTTTCTAGCTTTTATTCCAAACTGTCAGTATCCATTACAACTTCAATTCATTTATTACCATACCTATCTTTCTTTCTGCCTGTAATCATTTAAAGAAAAGCAAACTTCTATTGTATTTATCACTGCTGCTGAGACTTGAATGAAACTTATTTTTCATAGATATTAGGCAAGTTTATTCCCTTACCATGTAGAGTTATAATTGTGAACCACATCTGCATTTAGACCACTGCCCATCATGTATGCTCATATATCTTGCTCTAAATTAATTAAATTGTTGCAAAACTACATAGACTAGCTATGTTCTGATATACTTTAACCCAATTCTATATTTATTCCTCCCTGAAAGTGTAATGTCAGATTAAGTTAAATCACCTTACATTTTAAGTAAATGTTTTGTAACCTACAGGGTAGTTTAAGAAATTGTGTTTCGCGCTATTCATTACCATTAATCTGTTCAACTACTCTAAGTGATTTTGTTTCAATGATTTCTCTTTAAATCTAATTTCATTTAGTGATTTCTAAAGGTGTTTTCTCGCTTGCTCTCTCTTTCTCTCTCTCTTTCTGCTCAGAAAATCCAGTTGTTTTTTGTTGGTTTGCCACTGACTAAATTGTAGGCCCTATTCACATCTGTCTTTATCACTAGCATCCCTGTCTGTAATATTGGCAGCTGTACACGTGCGGAATTTTGCAATGCCCAACAGGAGGAAATTGTCCCCTCCAATAACTTGAGGTTTCTTGATGAGAGAGTGGAGACATTCAGGAATGCATTGCTGTCTGTGCCTGCAGTCGCCCATGTCAATGGCTCTTAACTACACCAAGGAAAGAATTACCTCCAACAAGGCTTGATGAAGTGAAATCCAGACTGCACCAACTTCTGTATCTAAAACAGTCTACAGTGAAAGGAGTCTAAGGACTGCTAGATATCATATCCATCATTTTATCCATCAGCTTTCTCAGAAGTTTTGGGAAAACAGGAGAGTTAGTATTACCTCTCAAGAGTACCAGATTTTAGTCAAGTTACTGACATAGTTACTAGCTTAAAAGAAGGCAACGCAAATTCTGAAGGGAGGAACAGTTATGCAATACAGTGAAAACATACCAGATTCTTCTCTGTCTGTAACCATTGAATTCTTCACTTCCTGACCACTAATTTTATTATCCTCTGCCTTGAACATCCACATATTTTAAAGGAGCTTTGGGGATGAAGGCTTAGGCTCCTGGGGGAATTTGCGCAAGCCAGGATGATCCATAGTTTTGAATTTCTTTATTCACGTTGTGTTAGTGAGGATTTTAATTAAACTCAGTGGCAGATAGTCTGAAGCAGCTGAGGCCCATAGCTATTGTGTATGAAGGAAAAGCATTGAAGGAGTAGATGGATAATTATATGGAAATCAGAACTCATTTCAGGCTCCCATGTAATTATCTAGGTCGTCAAAATAGTCCCTCAAAACCAGGAAACCTTTGTAATTCAGACACACATATATATTTTTTTTAAGTTATAATATCAAGCTGGGATGATATTATATGTACATAGTATAATTTTAAACCACATATTTATCCCACAAACCCTTTCTTAAAATATAAAATAGCCTCACAAAATAGCCTCATCTTTCTCTGCATCCAGAAGTGTCTCCAAGCCTAACCTACCTCATATCTGTACAGGATGTGCTGTTTTTCTAAAGCCAATACTCAAGTTTCTGGAGAATGAAGCAGAAAAGAAAGGTGAGAAGCCAAGACTTGCACAAATAACTTCTCACTGCTGTCAAAAAAAGAAAATAATAGTAGAAGGTCCTTTGTCATCATTTTGTCATGATCTCATAAAAATCTAAGACAAGAGTAATGAATCAACTGTGACACTGGATAGGTGTCATCAAAATCTGTAAACATATATGTTAAAGAAACTGGTATGTTCTTCAATAAGTGCAAATACTGCTTGTTTTGGGCGTATTCTGCTTAGGCTGGGTGCAGTGTAGTAGCTTCAGAACGTCAATTAGTACTGAATCCTAAAAAGAAAACCCTTCTCTCATGTTCAGATTGGAATTTCTGTCAAGTATGATAATTGCTATGTCCTCACCTGCAACTCCTTGCTTAAAAAAAAAATCAATGAAAGTCTTTAAAAAGATTTGACTTGTTCCCTTTATTGCACAAAAGAGCCTTTGAGCTAACAATGCTTGCTTGTAGATTCTAGATCACTTTAAAGTGAGGCTGAGAGAGACAGGCATAGTACACATATTGCATCAGACCACCCCAGTCAGCATCATTTGAGGGGTGACCATGGTGGTAATCGCCACCATGGACAACACCCATCTGTGGTGCCTGGGTATATTCCTGCTCATCCCTCTGCAAAGCATCCCTGCAGCATTGCCACCCTGTGAGCACCACCACTAGCGCATCCAGACTGTACTCATACAGCTGGTGCCAAGGGCTGTAGCTTTTTACGGTACAGTAAAACTAACTTTTCCTCTGGAAAACTGAATCCTACTGCCCTAAATACAGCGCAGCCCTTTCACAAAACATCTTCCTGAAAAGAGGCTGGAGAAGACAGTGTTCCACACATCCAATCTCACTACTCTACTCTGTTAGGCAATATCTGCTGGCTCCTCAGATGCCATCAGGAAACAGTGAATTTGCTTGTTCAGTGCCTGCATTTACACTCTGTTTTTACGTTTTTTGATCCTTTGAATCCCACACTCCCTCCCTTTTTCCATTCCTTGGCACATGTACTCACATGATTCCTCCCTACTCTTTTCTCCATAACTTTTTCCCATCTCTTCTTGGGAAGGGCTTGAAGATTTTTTTTTGACTGTTGTCTAAGTTGAATCCAAAAAGGCCTGTAGCTGATAGCTGTAAGAGAAACTGTTTAAAGGAAGGCCATAACCCTGGCCACTCCCTGCCATATATTCTGTACCTATTCCCCCATCCTCCATACTTCTTGCAGTAAGCATGCTAGAGGGTACAGCTCTGCATCATATTTTAAGTGTATTTTCATGGACCTGCTGTCCAAAAATTTATCTACTTCCTTTTTGTAAGCGTCTATATCATCTACAATCACAATCTCTTATGCCAAAGGATTCCAGATGCTATCACCAAGAAGAAATATGCTCCTTTATCTGTTTTAAATTAAACTCCTACAGTTTTCTTGAACCTCCATCTAGTTTTGTCACTGCAGGCTCATGTACCAAGGTGTAAGTCTGCCATCTTAACGATTTTGTGAACTTCGTTCATACGTCACTCCTAGGAAGAGCATCACTGATATTTTATTCTCTTCTCATAAGCCAACTGTTCCATCCCCTCCATAATTTTAATTATCCTTTGCCTTCTCCACTTTGTTCTTCTTGAGATGCAGAGACAAGACTGGCCAATCATGCTGAAGACACAAGTTCATCAAAATCTTGTGTGGCAAACTGTCTCTGTCCTGCTCCAAGTTGCCTTCACAATTATGCTAAGCTCTACATTTTTCTTCATTTTTTTTTTTCCTGGCTACAACCACATGCCAAGAAAGTTATTTCAGACAAATATCAGCCCAAAATCTGTTACTTAAGTGTTATTTCCATGTTCAGCACTGGAAAAATGTAACATACAATGGAAAGTTAAATGACTTCTCTCTGTCACACTCATTGAACCAGACTCATATTTCAAAGTATTTCTCTTGTTTTCTGCTGCAATCATTAAATGACTCTAGCTTCTTGTGTGTTAAAGATCAGCTCTTCCTTTTCTCTCCAACATTCCCCGTAATCTGTTTACTGACTTATCTCTCTTGATATATTGTGAGGAATAAGCAAGCAGGTTTAGAATGCTATGGCTTCGTGGCCTTCCTCAGAAACTTGGTTTACCAAGTCACAGATGAGGCCCTGCCTTAGAATCAGCTGTGGTCGTGGTTTGTAGCTGCAAAGAGCAAAACATGACAAATCTAAACCAAATAGACAACATAGCATACACAAATGTGTATTTAGAGAAAACATGTAACATTTAAAATATCCCTTGAAATCCCACTCCTAATATACCGAATTTTGGAACGCTGTTTACGCACATGCTTTCAGAAAACCCTACTAAGCATGCTGTAAATTAAAGTTTTTTAAGTTCTCATCCACATCTAAAGCTGAAAAAAAACATTTAAATGCCTGAGTTTTCTCCTTGTCTCATGAAAACTGTCCCCTCTGACTAAGCTCTTCTGGCATCATAATGAAGCCTTTCCTCATTGGGCCTATTTTGAAGCATTTTTATTGCTTCTTGCTATGCACATTATGTTGGCTAGGTAACTCCCTAGCTGGTTTGTGTTCTCATTCAAAGCGACAGACTACCAGTAAATAAAAATGTGCAATTAGCAAATGAGAACTGAAACTGCAGTCCTAACACTTCAGACACCCTTTAAAAAAGAAAGAAAACCCACCCAAACAACCCAAAACATTAATGGTAAAACAGGAAATAACACTGATTTGGGATTGATTTTTGAGTGGCAATCACTCAATAACTATTCTAAACACATTAAGAGCCTGAGGGGATCTTCCATGTCTTAGTGGAGGAGAGGCAGTTAGTCAAAACTTTTTATTTATAACAGTCACAAGAGTATTCAAACCAGGAGCTCCATGCCTGTAAGCAAAGGAATTATGTAGCACCTGAAGTCACACTTCTGTATCATGTTTTACAATAGTATTCTGCACGTCATAAACATTAAAATAAGTTCTTGAAAAAGGAAAAAAAAACCCAAACACCCAAACAATTTAATTAATTTTCTTTTATAATGGACAAAGCTCCCTATAGGTTTTGTTCGTATATACGTAAACAAAGTTCCCGAGACTTGGTTTCTTAGTTTCTCTCAAGCGTTCAAATTAAGATGTTCTCTATTAAAAGTAACATAATAATCTCAAAGTTAAATAAGGGAAGTACAGTTGTCTAACACATATGCTCTCATATTTTGAATGCTTCCTTCAGTGTTCCTCCTTCTGCATTTCCCTTCTGCTGCAATTGAAGTTAAGAGGTACTTCCATCTTTATTGCATTAACTTCTTCTATTCCCATCCTACTAACCTGCGTACAAATGCAATGGTCCAAACACTTCCTGCCTACTCAGCTAAAATGTGTTCCTTCTAATCCTCGCGTAATTGAACACCTAGACTTTAACCTCTGCATTACTTTTTCAGAGTATTTTCATTTTTCTATTTAATATTTTCAGTATCGCCCCATGTTTTCCTCTATTGTCTCTAGAATTTGCGTTCTGAACACCTGTAAGTTAGTAAACTATGAATGGCTAGGAAAGTTAATTCAAGTAACTGAAACTCCAAGTTCAGCATCTCTTTATATTTTGTTTCAAATGCTTTTGAAATGATAAGAAAATGATATAGCCAGAAAATGTGTTATGATTTTCCTTCTACAGTAGCTGAAGCTGAAGTTACTTTGATATGCAAGTTGTGTTTGGAGGCTGCCATTAGACATCCAATTTTAATTCACCCTTTCCTAAAACTGCCAGTCACACAGTTAAGATCATGTCTGCTAAATACACTCAATAGTTTTAACACTTGAGTAATTTTACCCACTAATTTTGGAACAAATTTTTATTCAAAAGTAGATGAGGAAACTTGGGCTGTACTCTGCCTCAGCTACTTGGCGCTCAGCTCAGTTAGGCACTAGCGTACCTGCAAGCCAAAAAAGCATCAGTATTGGCAGGTAACAGTCTGAAAACAAAATAAAAGAAAAATCTATGCAAAGTGTAGCAGTCACTCTCTTCATCTGCCTTCTTTTTAAAAATATTAAGGTACAAGAATTCTTTTTAGCTAGAAAAATGTCAACTCACACACTGCTTCTCTCTTATGTGACTAAATGTTGAAAGTTATCTGCTTCTTCTTTGTGGCAGCTAACCCAAAATTTGGATTTCTATGTTCAAAGATAGGTTATTGCATACTGCCAGCACAGCAGAGGAGAAAAGAAAAATTGTTTATCTTCCAGCTCACTAAGAGTCAGGACTCTTTTAGGCTCGTGTTTTTTTGGTTTTGGTTTTGGATTGTTTTTCAGATTTTTTAAGTACTCCAATTTCCATTGCTTTCCTCTCAAAAAAATGGTATGAATTTTAAGCAGCAAATTTGTAACTACAGCTTTATATCACTGTGACTATTAAATCTTCTTTTGAAAAAGGAATAATTCAGAACCAAGTTTGGTGAAACACTTGCCTTCATGGTGCTCAGATGTCCTTGCTGTGGACTGAGGCAAACATCCTTTTGTTTTTTTTCCAGTCTCTGTCGACTCTCCTCTGCATTCCTTTCCCCTATAGTTCCCAGTTCTGAGAATAATTAGCAACACTTACTAGTGATAGCATGCTGCAGCAACCCAACAGTGATATCTTGCCAACACCAGCTGTGCTTCAGTATTTATTTATTAAGATCACACTATTTACACAGGACAGACTTGCTGAGACGGCAAAGAGATGAATACAGTTGCAGCAGCTGAATTTCAGCTTGACTTTTGAAGGGAAATAAAACCCGTACTGGGTAACATTTATCTCTAAGAAGAGGAGATACAAGCCTTTAATTCCACTTTCAAGTTATGTTTTGCTGGCTCTTGAGTTTAGTCTATAGGTGATGGAAGGGAACCTTGTACTGCAGGGTGTAGTAGATGATTCTTCTTTTTGCACTGCATTTAAACAGCTGAGTGCAGAGACATTGGATATGCAGGAAAAGGATGCATCTGTAAGGCAGGCTTCCCCCTTGCATTGCTAAGGCCAAGTCAGAGGCTGGCTTTGTAAATCATGATATACTTGAATTTTCACATCTGCTTGTCAGAACTGTTGAGCAACATGAAAACTGATGCCAGCAAGTCTGCTGCTTTCTAGTTCATCTCAGGTAGAAAAAAAACCATTAGGCAGGCTTATGATTTAATGTGTGTGTTCTTTACAGTAGAGTGAATGCCAGAAATTTAAAAGGCTAGACTCTTCCTTTAGTTGGTCTTTGTAAAAAGGGCTGCTGAAGTGCTACAGAAGTTCATACTAGAAGACACTGTACATTTAGAAAATTACTCTCTTTCTCCCTTTTATTTAGAAAACTGTGTATATTTTCTGTTCCTCTACCCTCGTTTGATTATTACTACATATGAAGCAGTAGTGATTTCCAACCTCCTGGAAATAAAAGAACTGCCACTGAAATGTGAGCCAAAAATGACTGTTCAAGTATTCAGAAAATGCTTTGCTAAACCCTTCATGATATACATAGGCCTAGGTCCCTTAGTGACTTCAAAAGTAATACCTTACAAGGAAAAAGTTGAAGCCAGGAAAAATTTTTCTTGTCCGCTTATTAAGGGAAGAGGAACTGAGTTTAGATTGCAACCTTAGCAGTGGGGCACCATCCCACAAGATCTTGACCATGGCAGGCAGAGCCAGGTTCTGGGTACAGAGTCCATCAACTGTAAGCCATGAACCAGGGCCAGGGAACCTGGTGAGGAGAAGCAGGAGACAGGGCTGGAGACACGACCACGTCGTACGCTCCAGATCCATCCAGGAGATGGAGGCAGAGCTGGAGACCCTTTCAACATAGCTCAGGCAGGGATTGGAGGTCCTCGACTGAGCTGAAATGGGCCTCCTGGGCCCATGAGAAACCCAGTGGGGCTGGTCAGGGCCATTCAGACCTATTTGTGCCCTCAGGGCTCGGACAAAGAGCCATCCTCAAATATGTCATTCAGTTGAAAAGCAGTCATGGAAAGAAGCATTTAAAAAGTTGAGCATGATGAGCACTTACAGGACAGTGTCCCACACCAGAATTGTGGTCTTCTTATCACCTCACTGAAATAAAATATAAAGTGTATGAAGGCAAAATTTACTTTTTAAAAAATAATGCATTATGAGATAACAAATGCCTAAATGGAAGAATAATTTGAATCTTTTGCTTTGACCTTTTCTAATTTTTCAGTGCTGAGTCATACAACCTGAAAGATTTATAAAAAATTTAATGTAAAATTTGTATGACAGGCATGGCAAGAAGTCAAAACAGCGTGGACAGTGTTTTTGTGTCACCTCCAGTTATCAGTGGTTCAACTTTGTGCAAGTATTTTGCATGCATATTTAAAGCTTCTCAGGATATATAATTTTTCCAAAGTGGGCAGCTTCTCTGATTTTAATCAGAGTTGAGTGATTAACATTCTTGAAGATATGTGTGAGAAACATTCTTAAGTATGGTTCACCTGACCTCTCCAGCTATGATAAGGATGATGTTATTTTTTATGAGCCGTGAATACAGAATCATCGACTGCTAGTAGGTAGCTATAAAATCTGGAGTACATGATCAAAAGTAGTTATCTTTAGTAGCTGTTTTCTGGTCCACATAAAATAAATTGACCTTATAGCCCTTTTTCATTAGAGAACATCAATACCACAATAAACATTGCTAGGGGATGTCAGGCACTATTCAGTCTGACAGCAGCCTCAACACTGAGGCCAAATGATGGCATGAAATGCTGCCCCATCTCCAGCCCCACAGGCAGCAAATATTCTGATTCAAGGGTCAGACGAAATGCAAATGCTTTCTGTTGTGAGACTGTTCACATATCCGTTTTTTTGACTAAGCTTTTTTATGAACAGTCATAAAAATGCTAATTTTTAAAGAAAACCTGAAATCTCTCGAGTCATTTCAGTTTACCCCTCACTGCCTAGATACCTATGCAAGACAACACTCCCAACTTCTGTCAATTAAAATCGTCTTGTTTTCAAGCTGGTTTACTGAGGTTATTCCTTATCTTGGGACTCAAAAGCTTTTGAGTAATCTATTTCTTAATATGTATATAGATACAATGTAGCTAATAATTCTAAAATATAAAATTATATATATATTTGGTATTTTCCACATAACAATATTCTGTTGTTGTATGGACATCTAATCCAGTCTCCTATGCAAGGCTAGATTGTTAAAAGCATTTTACCACGCAGAAGTACTGTGAGGCTTACATAAAAGAATTAAGGACATTTATCTAATGCTTTTCCTTACTGGATCTTGGTTTTATAAATGTCTTATTGCAGATTTCAGTATTAAAGGACTTACTCAAACCACCAAGCAGGTCATTTGGCAGTTTGGGAAAAGAGCAGGGCCTCCTTTCTCCTGCTCAGGATCCAGCAGAATTTGAAATACTCCTGGAGTGCCTACACAGAGCTAGAGGGCACAACACAGGTCTGGGGGAGGATTCCCATCCTCTGAAGCAGCAGGTGGAGGCTCCACAGCCTAATCTAGGGCTTCTAAAGACAGACTCTCTTCTTAGATAGCTGAAATAAGACTTAGTTTGAGATCTGGACATCCCAGTGTAGCTGTCTCCATGCAAGGGAGGCAATCCTAGCTATTCATTTAGTTAGGGATTGACTGGCTCGCTGGGTGCTCTGAGATGATCAGCTCTCCCCTGACTGTGAGAAGAATTCAAACACGCTTGCACAGACATCTACCTTAGATGCATACATGAGAAGACAGGTAGACACTTACCTTTTGTGTGAACCCCTTTGACTGGTTCTGAATCCCAATTCAGGTATCATAATATCTGTGGTTCCCCCTTTACATGAACAGGTGCAAACCATCTTTATGCAACCACTGTCTAAAGAATCGGGAAGAAAGGAGACTTAAATGGAAAATAAGTTACCAAATGTTTAAGTTACAGTAGATTATAAAACTTTAGAGTAACTAATACACCTTATTTCGTCTGTTTCCACATGTCTGTTATTCAGTGTTGAATGAACAATGTGCATGTTTGAATTATCATAAAGCAGCTTCTAAACTATTTATAAAAATATATATATACATTCAAAAAAAAATTCACTAATATTAATGCTGTCTCTGAATGTATGCATTATCCTCTTGTACACATATTGCTGGTTTTTATGCATATATAAATAATTTCATTTAAATTATATATTTTTTTCTGGCATAGGCATAAAAACACACTCTTTTACAAAATTATCTTTAGAAAATGTTGTGTGAGGAATAATGCATGAGTGTGTAACTGAGAAAAAATTCTTAACTTTAAATGCAAAAGAACATACATATACTATGTCCACAAATTTATTTCAGAAAAATAAAAGAATTCCCTGGCTATTATGATTTAATAAAATATAGAGTGAAAGTCATTATGTAACACTAACTTTAGTGTATTTTTGTGCCCTCCATGATATGTATATATTACCTTAGTACAGAACAATACATAAGATTTTTTAATTTAATAAAAGAATGTGAATTTAAATCTAAACATGAAATAGCCCCTACTGTTAGCAAGAATCCAGCAATGAATAGCTGCAATGTCATAAGGCTGCAGGATGTTAATTAACCCTCCGGCAAAATTTTCTTTTTTGACATTGAGGAGGTCATAAAATCGTTCAAATATTTTCTTAATTAAAAGTCATATGCAAAACATCTGTCTTAGTACATGTTTACTTCTGCAATATCATGCTCATGTTAAATGATGCTCTTGAAGACCTTGTAAAGCTTAATAAGGACAAAAGAGAGGGACAGAGCTGTTATAGAAACAAAAAACACCTATTTAGAAATTCCATTAGAAGTAGACGTAATTTAAAGTTAGAAGACATTTAATGAACATCCTGCAGAAAATCTAAAAAAATAACTCCTAGAATGCTTGAGAATTTTTTTAGTGAATAAAATATCTTTTAGTGCAGTTTTTCAAACTGTCATTTGTTAATATTTACACTGTGTTTCTAAGCACATTGACATTGGAGACATCAGATGCAGATTTTTTTTAAAGAGTAAAAAAGTGACATAACTAAAGCTGCAATGACAGCTACAAACAGTGACATAATTTCTAAGAAATTACATTTTTGTTCTGCCATCACATAGTGAAACAATATGTCATTGTTACTAGAATAGGACTGAACCTACTGTATTTCCAACTCACAAATCAATTTTTGTAGTGTTTTAACCTATGGGGCTTCAAATGAATGGCAATTAATAGTGAAATAAATAAATGCTGACTGTAAGGAGGTTTTCTGTTTCAATGAAAGCTACATTGACTTGTAAACCAGAAGTGAAGGTTTACGGACTAAATAGTATAAACTGCAGGATGTTTTCCTTTTTTCTTTCCTTCTTCTTAAGAATGATAACAAGTTATTGTTCTACCTATGCCTGTATGCATAGCAAAAGCAAAAGCAAAAATAAAAGCCAACCTTTGGCATTTTTAACAACCTAACAGGAAGTATTATTCTTTAAACAGTCAATAGTGATGATCTCATGCCAGTGCTGGAAATTGCATTATATGAAGGAAAAAACAGAAAAACAAAAAACCCCAATCATGGTGAGAAATAAGAGCAAGGTTCGCTCTATGTGATAGATCATTTTCAGTCATGCAAAAAATAAGCCTCAAGCTTAGTGAACATAGCAGATTTTTCCTTTGACTCGGTAAGCATGGAACCACTTTGAAAGCCAAGTACTTTTGTTGTTCTTTGGCTATGCGAAATTAATGTAGTGTTGTTATGCTCTTCACATACATGAACTGTGATTACAGGATAGGCAAACACAATTTCACTTAATCATTAAGTAAAATTTCTTATTTCAGAAGAATATACTAATTACATAACATGGAAAATAAATTGGATAACTTTTAATCTAATTGTACATTTCACTTTTGCAGGTAATTTAAGCTTAGTAAAACAACAAAAGCATGATATGTACTAATTGACAAATCACTTTGTGTGTTTCTGTAAGTATACACAAAATTAGAAAAGTTGACAAAATAGGCATCAAAAACTAACGTACCTTTATGAGATTGAAATAAAAAATCCAACAAGCGCTTAGCAGACATTAGGTGGAATACTGACTGAAAATTAAGTCAGGATTTTTCGCGATCTCTGGTGTGGTCAGGGCAAATCATTGTTCAGCAAACTGTTGTATTATTCATATTTAAAAATATGGCTAACAATAGGCTGAAATGCCATTATTTCCAGCAGTGTCTCTTAATAAACTCTGAAATAGTAAACATTATAATAGATTTAAAAGTTTATTTTTAATATAAGACAATAACTAATTTTACAGATGCAAAATCTAGCAAACAAAACTAACCTTGCTATCAAAATTCCCACAGTGTGCCATCTACAAACTTTTACACGCATCTACAGTACTGTGGGATTAAGCATTATCAGTATTAGGAAACAATCACTCTCCACACTATGTCTTGATATCAAACACCCTTATTTATCTATTTGCTTATGTATACGCTGTATTTAAAGATTAAAATCAGCAATAGGGAATTTTCCTATAAAGAGCTATTTTTCATTATTGCTCTAGGGCTGAAAGCAGCCAATTCTTTCAATAGCGAGTAAGAATAAATGTGAAAATGTTGCTTTTTAACTCTGGGATCTCTAATATTTTACAGGTAAAAATCAGTCTTGGTAGGCCAAATCTTTGATCTATTTTATGTATATCTGACACATATCTATATTTTATGGTTGCTTAACCAGTCAAATACAAAAATCTACTAAAACCAATCAAGTCTGAGGCTGAATAACCAGGCGTAAGTGACCTTAAATAAGGTAGACTAATTTAAGTGCTGCATCAGCATTTAAATGTTGCCTTAGCTACTGATGCCCTCCAGTGTGGAGTGGGGTGTGGGTTTCTGTCCATTTAGGTTTGGTGAGTGCTCCAGCCACACACCGTTACTGTTACTGTCAG
Source organism: Struthidea cinerea (assembly GCA_013397865.1). Classification (NCBI taxonomy): domain Eukaryota; kingdom Metazoa; phylum Chordata; class Aves; order Passeriformes; family Corcoracidae; genus Struthidea; species Struthidea cinerea. The sequence goes on along the minus strand of VZTI01002070.1, from coordinate 4,953,283 downwards.
CTCTTCCACCTTCAAGTTATTATTTTATGGCTACCCTTTGAAAAGAGCAGCTTCCACAACATGCAGCAACTGTATACCTGCGCTATTGCTATATGTTAAATTTTTTTAGAAAAAATAGAGCTTCCCCCCAGCCATTTACCTCCTATCAAACAGCAATCTGTCAGCTGTGCATCTGATATCCATGTTTCTTGTGTTTTTAAGAATATTTTTTTTTAATCAGAACTTAAAGATTTTCATAGAATGTGCATGGAAGTAGGTCCAAATATCCCAACTACAGATCAATAATGTCAACAGACACTCTGAGAGAAAGGGGAGAAGAAAGTGGGAAATCTCAAATGCAGACTGAGAGGGGTTACTTTTAGTTGTTACTGAATAAAATCTGCAGTTTTACTGGTTGATTACAGCTCAAAATATTTACAGATGCATAAAAGTTTGCCTAGCATTGATCAGAAACATTTTCCTTATAGAGAAAAAACATGAGCAATTTTAACCCAGTACACATACTTCATAAATTATGCGCTGAAAATATTCCAACTTTGACAATACAAATATCTGATATGTGTGCTGGCATTTGTTACCCTATTATATGAGTCACAACACATTCACTTTAGAGTTTGGATAAAGGAACAGAAATATTTTGTGTCTTAAATACTTTAAATTACTATAAAAACATGTTTGCATCTGTCTAATACACTTTTAATATTCATTGTAGTTTTTCATTCATTAAATTTTGACACCTTCTATCACCCTAACAATATTATTAGCCTCTTTACTTGAAGTTAATGCTCTTCAGAGCATAATAAGTTATTCTTTAAATATCTGATAATGGGTAAATATGGGCAACATACCAACAGAAACATCAGCTTCAATAATAAAGTTCAGTGGAATCTCTACTAACAGCAAAATATTAAAGACTTAAATATTTAATATTTATTTTTTTACAAGTGCTGTCTGTAACATTTTACTTTTTTGTTATATGAAAACTTAGCTGGCTAAAAGGCAATGGATGTGCACAGCAATAAAGAAAAGTTGTCTATTAACCATGGCTCTTCATCTTATTCTTCCATCTTAAAAACAACAAAAAACTTATTTACAGAAATCTTAAAGCTAGACAGGGTAAGATAAAATAAAAGACAAATGCTGAAATCCTTTCTTTTCAACTCGTAAGTGTAAAGACACTGTAAGTATTATTTAATAGTTTTTCCCCTGGTAATAGATAGAAATATAATACTTCATGGAACACACAAAGAGAAAGTTAGGATTGAGTTCTATTGAGCTGAAAGGTTAGATTCAGCTAACATCAAACAAATTTATTGTATTTAAAACAGCCTGTTAGAATCAATCAGATCTTTGCTACCTAGGAGCTACCTCTTAGGCAGGGATTGATCAGTCCCAAGATACGTCTTCATGGCTAATAGCTGCTTCAGACTTGTGGGGTGGAAGTTAAAATCTTGTTGGGAATTTCCCTGTAAATCCAAGTATTGAACAAAACAGGGACAGCCCATGGCATGGGTCAAACAGTGTGGTGTCTGATCTGTCTGTGGGTGTCCGCATGAGAGGGCAAACCTTTGTTTAAGCACAGAAAAATCAAATCTGTTTTATGAAATAAAAACAAAATAGACAATACAGACACAAGGTTTTATTTTGTGACTAAACAGAAGGAACTGAAGACAGAGGAAGGATGGGTTTGTGAGGGATGAGAAAGGCCTGAAAAGCTGCATCATTTATCTCCTTCAGATTTCCCCCATGGTGATAAAAAAACGATGGGAACTGGTTTTTTCCCATGTGTACTCTAGTTGTGCACTTCTTACTTTGCCAAGTCCCAGTTTGAAAAACAGCACAAACAATGTCTACCAATAGATGGTCTACCTACTGATAGAATGTGTAGATATTTCTTTTAGATTTGGTTCCCTACATTCTCTTTGAAATAAATTAAAAGCAAAATTCTCCCAGGTTTGTCTTAACAAGAGGTATATCTCTAAAATGAAATGGTAGAATTGGCTGAACCAAATCTCATTTCATGAAATAAGAAAAATGCTACCCCTGTTCTGAGGAGTGTTGCAAAGACATTGGGTGAGTCATAAAGTGTATAAGGCCTGTATTAAATATTTCACCAGTTTTTATGAAACATTCAAAAAACAAACCCTCACATTTTCACCGTTTTCTTTGGGAAAACTTGGCCTTCAACAAGAGTAAGCACGTACTCAAGGCAGCTGCAAGGTCAGGGATCCAGCCAGGCCCACAGCAGCTTGGATCATCCTTACCACCAGGCAACAGTGAGAGTTTTTAGAGAAGACGCCAAGTCAGAGTTTGCAGAGAAACTTATTCAAACAAGTGTATTCCTAGTTTTACTTTGAACAGTACATTTGGGGGAAAACTTTCCTTCTCCAAACTCTACCTGACACTTTCATTCTAAAAAAAAATTTAAAGATTTACTTATCCCCTCTCTCATCTTCAGACTTCACAGAGATAAGATGCACTGTGAAGTATTTTGCAAATTCTTTTCGTAATAATCACTTCCACAAACCACAGTATAAATAAGTGCAGCTTGAATAGCATCTTAATTTATGTAGGAAGCTAGACTTCAAATCTTGATTCGCTCCTGAAGTCTTCTCTGCCTCAGCTTTTGATCTTGCTATACTCTCGATAGTCTCAGTCAGAGCAGCATGAACTTTAGCTGTTGCTAAAAATAAATTATATAAAAAACTGTTTCAGCTGACAATACTCAAGATTCCCTTGGTTCCTAGAACAAAGTGTATGAGTGCAGTGGGGACCATTTAAAGGTCATTTTTTCAGTATCAGATAATCTTAGAACTAAGAAAATAAACTGAATGTTCTTGGCTGAAACAAGTCAGACCATTTTCAAGACAGCAGTATAAGCCATTAAAATTTAGTTCTGGCACATGATCATTCAAAAGAGTAGTGACTTTCACCAAAAATTAGATGATTTAATTGCCTAAGCTACAAAATAACATTGTGAGCCTCAGTGCACTCTTCTCTTTAAAGTATTTTATCCTTTGTGTTGAATTCCACAATTTTTTTCAGCTGTAGCACAATGGTTTAGGCAACAGGGCTTCACTAACCTGACTAAGAGTGAAATCTAACCTAATTTTGTGCTCTGATATAATAGGCTTAGAGGCTGATCCTGAAAAGACTAATGTCTGTCTTAACTTTCTGTGCTGCAACCAGCTCCATTGGCATCAATGAAACACCTCGGAGAGTACAATGAGTGTACACATCCATTAATCTTTGCAGAACTAGAGGCTTGGACTCTGTGTGAATGAAACAGGATAGCACCGTGGGCTATAAAGCAGTGGGCTATAAAGCAGAAGACTATGAAATGGCAAGTACAGGTATATGATTCCTCTGAATATTTATCTGAATTTTTTGAAGTTGAGTTTTAATTATTTTGAGCTGCAGAAAGTATCTCCAAAAGCTGTATTTTTTTTCTCACGGGGTCACAAAGCAATATGTGATTTTGAATATTTTTGCTCTGAAACCAAATCCCCTTTCTTTTAAGAATGTAATGTAAGACTGCAGCAAATTAAAATATACCTCCAGCACTATTTGCACTTTTTCCACTTGAAGTATGAACACTTTATACATAAATGAAGTATATTCTGGCATACAGTAACATTTCTATAGCGAGAAGTTTTATTGGAGAATTTTTATTTGTCTGTTATTTCCAACTCAGGCTTTGTGCAAATCAAGATAAAATAGTCATCCTGAGAAGTTACTGTACTTCTCTTAGGCTGGAAATCCACATATATATTTGTACCTTAGCCTGACCCTAAATTCGAAGGAACTGCAGATTGAACAAGCCTTGAGGCTTTTTTCCATTGAAATCTTGTCATTTATAAGGATTTGAAAGAGGTGAATTTGTCACTTATATGGAACACATTTTTCTCTGAGTAGCCACATCACAGAATTTCATTTCAGAAAGTGACAAACATAGTTGGTTCCACTCTGTTCCAGACTGAGACTAACAAACGTCATCTGTCTTCGGATGATGTTCCAAGACCTATTGTTTGCGCGGAAATGGGGTAGGGGTAGTGTAGGGATCCTACACAACCCCTTTTCCTGTAGATTCCATTAAAGCAGCTTTTCCAGCTGATGACTTAAGGCTGTTGTATTATCTGAGAGACTGTCTTCCTATTTTTGAAACAATAGAGCATGTATGGATTATAGCAGAAAGTAAACTTAATTATGTCAGATTAGTACAAAGCAAAGGCTGTTTAGAAGAGATCCTGTTACTGGGGACAGGACAAATGAGTCATCTTGATCTTTGGTTAATATATATCAACATAGAATGTGTGATTTCAAACTACCAGAGCTTTAAATAAAGAAGAGCAATTGGAGGATGAAATGATGAATTTAAGATAACAATAACAAATGACAAATATTTACTACTAAACCCAGATATGCTTGTATTTGACTTTTTGCTTTAACTTCCATGAGGCTGATAAAGTTTGTAGAGCTCAGCACAGTTCATATTTATTTTATGGGCAAAGCACAACAGAACATGCCATCGCTAACCTGGATGAAAATACACATCAAAGAAGCAACATCACACATCCGTTTCTGAAACTAGTAAGAGGAGAGCATGAAGTATATGAACTGTATCAAAAGAAAGAAACTTACAAGACAAAAAACTGCTTATGTGTTATTTTCCTAAGAAATTCCTTTTATAGGACTAGGTTCAACAGAAGAAGTCTGAGAAAGAAAACTGTTATGAGCAGCCCTGACTTGACATGAGAAGTGAGTGCCTGGCTTATGCTGTATGCAAGTGGTCATTTCAGAAATCTCTTCTGTCCTTATTCTTCCTAAGGAAAGGACACACCAGCACAGCAGGATTCAGTTACTGAAGAAAATTCTTAAAGCAGGATTCTCGATAGGGTCTTTCTTTGCTTTTGTTTTTTTTTTTTTTTTTTTTTTTTTTTTTTTTTTTTGCTTTCTTTTCCTTACAGTCTGCACTGTAAGGAAAAGCGGAACTGTCATTATTAATGTGTGATTTGGAATGCTGATGCATATCTTCTTGTTTCAGTGCATTCTTGCCTGCATCAAGCGGAATTCTAACAGTAAAGTTCATAACACCACACACAGAGAAAATAAATTAGAGGAATAATATAACTGCACTTAAATATTTATTTAAGAAGCTTATCCTTGCCTCTCACACTACAGAATGCTGTGGCTGAGCTGAAAAGTGATTTTAATAGGAATTCCAAGCTGAGGAGTCCAGCTGAATATGTTGCACTCAGATTATGTTAAATGTTAGATTTCTGACATTAAATACGTAACACGGGATAGATGCTGCTGATGTTCTTGACATCAACACTGCAGGATACTGACAAAAGATTCAAGAGCAGTGTGTTCTTGTCTTTTTTTACTTTCCTCACTTGTCATTGTTCACACTGGATTTACATTTTGGTTGTGCTAAAAAATAAGTAAAATGCTTTCTTTTCCCCTCACAATATTATTAGCACTAATGTTTATAAAGATATTAAAGAAGTATCTTCCATAAATATTTCTGTTGAGTGGGTAAATGATAGCTCATACGATTACCTATCTAATAGAACAGTTCTATTCTAAAATGCATGAAATACTAGGAAAGGGCACCAGGATGGTCTTGATGTTCCAACTTTGCAGACTACTGTTCAAATACTAGTGTTTCTTTAGCTGTCCTCTCTTAAAGAAATCTTGTAACCACTCCACAAATGCCACTTTTAATGACTCTGCTAAAATATCAAGTAAGCCCTCCATCATAGCCAAGGTTCCTATAATACACAACCTTTCTGATAACCATGACATATAAATTGCCTGCAGAAGGAAATCAGAAGAGTATATCTCGAATTCAGCTCATCTGTCAAAAGCTTAAAGATGATTTCTGACCATAGTGTTACATGAATGGGTTTGGACTGTTGGTAAACGACAGCTATTGGAGAGATAAAAGCACCAGCTTGGAAAATGAGAACTCCTTTAAATTTAATCTAATGGAGCCTATTTCTGAGTAGTTACACACCATGAAGTTTTGATTTTGCTATTTAAAAACCCTAAGATGAAAAGGACAGCAGGAGAAGGGTTAGGATTGAAACAGCAAGATTATCTTTTGAGGTAATACAGAAACATGGCAGTAACAGGAGCCCCATAGATTATTTGCAGAGGATTCCATGAAATAGTGAACGTGGTTGTAACCTCAATAAAATATTCTGAAGGCAGACTACGGAACACCAAAAAATCTAATAAGTTTATAAATATTTAAGGATTTCTGCAGAGAAGTTGGCTTTTTATTTAGAGGAAAGAGGAGGAAATGTCTAGATCACCAAAACAGTGGCATATATATCTAGTTCAGATTAACTAACTGCTGTTAGGAAGAGGCTGTTTTCCCCAAACAGGCAAGGCACTTGCACACCGGCCCAGCGGATAACCACGAGTAAGACTGGATGTTATTATTGTGCATGATGTTATGGAGTAAAGTGTCACATTCCATGTGGCACAATAAGAGCTCGGTGCATTTAGGCACGCTGCCATGTGGGCCGCTGGCAGCTCCAGCTTTCCGCCGATGCTCGTGGGACGGGGCCCAGTCATGAATGCTGTAGAGGCCCGGGTGGCCCATCACAAATGCACTGTGTGATTTACATCTGATTAAGATAAAAGTACTTAAAACAAATGTACAGATATAAAATCAGAGCTTAATTAAGAAGCCTGCATCCATTTACCACAACTTTCTTTACTCCTCTGAATATCTCCACCTGATACTGCGCTTTCCTTGTAAGGGCTTTTCAGAGGAAAGTTTTTGTTTAAATGTTGAATATTCCAAAGTATCTTTTCTTCCTGACCAACCTTCATATTCTTCAAGGACTTCCTTCAGAAACTGAGGATTAAAAATACTTCTCTTCAAACAGAAAACTCCCATGTGTAAGAGACTGCTGGACAGTGCCAGCTCCAGAACCTGCACTCCTGACATATGTACATACATATGCTCATACACATACTCGCTGATAATATTGCAAATGAAAGAGGAAAAAGCATAAAGGAATGACTTTGAAGACAACCAAGATTCATTTAAGAGCTGAAAAGAGACTGTTGAAGTTATATATTACAACTTTCTAATTTCTTCCTCATAAAGCTATTTCCTGAATTAATTTCTCTTTTAAATCGAACTGCAGCCTGTATTTTTTTTAGAAAAAGTTAATATTACTCTCAGCCTTCATATAAATATTTTCAGTGATGGGAATAATCTGTCTCAGACCATGTCAGCTTGTTCTGGTGGTTAAATATTTTTACTTCAGAAAATATTTTCCTTGCTTCTTGGTACTGAACACACCTAGTTCCTCTGTTTCCAGCACTTAGGATATTGTTATGCTGTTGTTTATCCTTATAGATATGTCTAAACTAGGATCATAATTTTTCATTTTGCCAAAATTATTCTTTGGAATTATTTTCTTCATAAAATAAATATTATTTATTTTTACAAAAAGGTTTCCAGGCTTTCTGCTGAGGTACATTTTATGGTGCTTTCCTAAATTTTATCCAATATTTCAATATGATTCCCATATAAACATAAGGCACAAACACAGAAATCCAGGCATATTTGTGCTATTATCAAGGTCAGAAGGAATATAGTCTGTCTTGTCCTACTGTCATCTTTTATATATGTCAGAATTATATCAGTCTTTTTGATTCCATTACAGTAGCAACACATTTTCAGATATCATTTCCCAGAATAAAGCTCTTTTTCTTGAAGAAGCATGTATTTCATCTTTTGTTACAAATATATCTTCTTAAACATTAATAACATTTATGGCTTTAACAAATTGATCTAGATCACAACTACTGACAACTTCTCCCATGATTGTATTGGTTGCACCTGTATTGACCTTAATTCAATATGCTTTTCCTACCTTCTCTAAATAAAAGTTAGAGCACAGGGTCATGCATCACTTGATTATAGCTCTTTGCCTATAATTATACTTTATTTTTAATCAATTTGTTCACTAATGCCAATTTTTTTAAAGTTAATTTTTAATTAGTCATCCATGCTGTATTGAAAAAAAGTTAAAATATAAGGAAGATAAAACCAAAATTTTATCTAGAAAGACACTAGAATGTGCTAGCTTCTAAAAGTGTCTTGTGATTTTTACCCCAAACTCCTTATAGAAATGTGGTAGCCAATCTAACTGTCGGTTGGACAATGATGGTACCCTTGCACTATTTGTCCAGGAAATAGAAATGAATTTTATAGTTCCATATTTTAAATTTAGAAGGCAAGGTTGTTGCAAAAATGGAAATAATACATGAACCACAGTTTAAAATCCTATGACTTCTTGACTTTTTTTCCTTTTTAAGATTTCTAAAAGTTATTTTAAAGAATAGTTCAGAAATTATTTCCAGAAATTCTGAATAAAACCTTTGACAACTGGAAATATCTCATTAGATCTATCGTTTTCTGTTTTTTTTCTTTTTTTGCAGAGAGAAATAAGATAGAGAAATCATTAAGAAATTGAAATAATCCTAACTTATAGCATAATGATTGAACTGATATGTTATTTTGCATTCATTCAGTCAGAGCTATAAATTTAGCGCTGATTTACCACCATACTACTTTTAATATTCGCCTCCAGCTTTGCAGATATCTGAAAGTCCAGGCCAAAAATAAAAAAATCCTTGAGAAATGCCAATTACACTTCTGCAAATCAACTATATACTGGAGGAATAATGCAACTGACAAATATAGATCAGTGGATTTGATGAATCATGGATGAATTTTTGGGTTATTAAATGTTGGCACATACAGCAAATACGTGCTGTATATGCTGTGTATATAGTGCAAATACATATTTGAAGATTTCATGTGTTAGGTAATCCTGAGTGGAGAAAAAAAAAATCATTTTAAGAAAATGTGTGCCTTGGTATTAAATATCAAGTCAGTAGATGACTTCTGATTTTGGTACAGAATACATTTCCATATAGAAGCGTAAATGATCAAACCAACTTTTCTAACTTGTCACAGAAAACTTGTGCTACTGCTTTTAGTGAAATGCTGGAGCACTACCATCCCCCAAGTTACAACTACAACAATAGAACCCATTGTTTCCATAGAAACCAAGGAATTTCAAATGAGGGGGGAAAGCAGGCTGCAGTGTAATTCTGCTCCTTCTTACATGCAGTAAAAATAATAAGCAGACATGCAGGATGAAGAAAATACTCGATTCTCTCCTCCCATTTTTGGTAAGTCATAGAGTGCATGAATGTCAGTGAGAAGAGCATCCCAAACAAAGAGAAAATAAAAGGTGATGGCGCCATGCTCTGTCATATGCATCCTATATATGGATTTGCAGCAGCTTAGTAACCAGTCAAAAAAAGCAATTAAAATAAACAAATCAATACCTTTATTTATAAACTATTGAGAATCTTCCTTGCAGTGTCTTGCAGTGTTGCAGCTTGCACGACATTTGATATGACAAATCATTGGCAACATTCCTGAAGTCTGAAGCCTTTCAACATGCTTTGACTACCAGTGTACCTCTCTTCAGAGGAGTAATATTTCTATGATCCAACTCCAAAAAGACCTTGAAATCATTAGCTTCAAATTAGCTTTATACTGCTGTGTAGGAAGCAAAAATGAAAAATGAGAATCTGACCACTTAATTGACTACCCATACACCTTATTCACTGGGCAAAATTCCTATCATTTTTTGCTAACTTATTTTTTAAAAACGAATGTTGATTGTTTTTTTTCCGAATCATCAGGAAATATTTTAAATTAAGCGACATCTGTAATTTCATATTTGAATAAGTACCACAGAATGCACAGACCAATTCCATCATAGCAACCCTAAAAATGAAACTGAATAAGTTAATTTGCAGGAAGAACACTTTTTGTGACTGTGAAGAACCTAAAGTAATAAGTAACTAGATGTTGCATCCTGTTACAGTCTTAAAAAGACATGTTCCTGACCTTATTCTGCTAATCAGGAAACCAAACCATTGCCAATCTGCAAGTACCTCTTCTGAAGTTCCAGAGCTGAGTTTTTAGTAATGTATGCAGCATAGCACGTTCCTATAAATAATAGGATCTCTTGGTAAGAAGACTCAGGCATTTGTTTGGGTGTCTTTAAATTAGTCCAATTAACAATTTCAACGTTTTATACCAATAAATACATAATTTTAATTCGACAACTGAATATGTACTCCCAACTATTTGGACCTTTGAAACATGCAGATCAGGAGTTAGAGAAGAAAATGTTCTGTGCTTTTTGTCACTTCTGTGGAACTTCTAGTTCTTGTCAGCATCATCCTCCATAATAAATTGATATTTATCTGCAAAAGCACAAAGCTGTAGTGTTTAAACAATTTCATGAAACTAGTCACATGCTGTGAAACCTTAGCAGCATCTCAAGCCACCTACAGATTGGTCTATCAGACCACCAAACTGTTCAATTACTGTGATTACTGGTATTACTTGACTTAGTATCTGTGTATTCTGTATATATTAGAGAAGGAATATTTATATATAAAACAGTAAAGTATATACAAATTTTCTGTAGTTCATCTGAGCTCGGATTAAAATCCTCGTAAACAATGTTAACTTCCTGTGTGGTGTATGAAAAAACACTGATGATTTTCCTTTACGATTGTTTTGAAGACTTTAATTTCAGTAGAGAGTTTCTTAATGTCCTTAATTGTCCAAGCTAATAAAAAACTTTGCCTGTGTTAAATTCCTAGGGACAGATGCTTTCTAACTTGACATCCTAAGGATATGAGGATTCTACCCACATAATATACATGGGTTTATGCACGTGAAGGTCCCCAAGTACCTTACTCAGGAGAAAAAAAAATCTAACCAACCATGTAGGGTTCTCAAAGTTATTCTGTTCTTAGGCTGCCAAGGAAGGTAAAGGTGTGATTAATGTACCAGTAGAGAAGGGAAAAGACAGGCTCTCAGACTCCATAAAGGGAAGAGACGCAATGGAAATCCCAGCTGCTCAGAAGCTTCAGATGGGGATTGCACCTCAGATACAGCAGGATGCAACCACAGTATTTATTGTTATAGTGGTCATGATTTATCTGTTCATACAAGATTAGTGAGTGCCTTGAGGACATTTTGGGTCAAATTTTTGTTCTATCCATTGCTGTCCCACTAAAAGAACATGTTGGCTATGAGACAACAAATGATATCTTGTCTCCAAACATATAAAATATCTCAAAACAAGTAACTAGCCACTTCTATGACAACACTTATAGGAACTGGCGAGTATTTCTGCTACAGATACTGAACACTGAGTTTGAGGGAAAAGGCTGACCAAAGGGACGAGGCATCTCTTAGGATAAATATACAGTGATGTTACCAAATAGCATTCTGAGACATGAATAGTTTTTACCTTAACTACAAAAAAAAACCAAACAAACCACCAACTATCTAACCAATCAATTAAACTTTATGTATAAGACTTCAGTATTCAGTTTGGGGGAATGTTTTTTTTATTTATACTGCAATTTTTCCCATAATATAAGGTAAGTAACACCAAAAATTTCTACAGTGTGCTGAGGAATGCAGGAGGGATGGAATGTTTAAAAGGCAGAAAGACCTGCTAGGTTTTGAGTATACCCACAAGTTGAGTTGTGTAGGTAACTGGGTTGAGTGTGTTAGCAAAAAATTGAGAGGCTTCACATGTCAGTAAGTAGTTACTGCTGAAAATACTGCTTTTTCTCTGTTGCACATCTTTGAGCATGGTTCAATTCCCGTTTAAGCATCAGGAGGATATGTTAGAATTTAGAACAGAGAAAATAGACGACAGGTATAAAATATTGATACACTTGTATCAGCAGAGTCATGGTCAGGATTTTTCTGCTGATTTCTCAATTCAAAGTCATCAAAGAAGCAAGCACCCTGACAGTTCAAAAGGTGTGGTAACCCCTATTTATCTGCCATTCCAAGCCAGCTGATTCCAGTCATTCACCTTCCCTTTCAGTGCTTATGAGGATAGTTTTCCTGCAGTCTTCATATTTTGTGCTTGTTTGTTGGCTGCCTTAGTGATAGTTGTTCTGATCATCATTTTACTGAGAGAATTTCAGACAAAATTCCTCTGGAAGCTTGTACTAGGAAGCAAGGAAGGGTTACAACCATAACTTCATGGAGACATAATTTTTTGGGGGGTATGTCAGTGCTGTGAAATGGACCATTGTCCTGAAGTTGTACTGCAAGAGCAGAGTTGCACTGTTCCCTTCCACAGATTCAGGGCAGAATCAGGAAGAGTGCACATGGCATGGGACAGCCATGACAGGATACTTGGTCAACAAGGCAAGATAGTCCTGACTTTTTGGCACATGAGTCTAATGAGTACACATATCACCACATTAACATGCTCCTGCTGCTTCCAGGTCCAGTGTGGGTGAAGATCAGCTGTCTGTGCACTTCGCTTGAGGTAAACATCTATGATGTTAGCCAATTTCCTTACTCTTGCCTTTCTACCCTAATACAACTTTATACGCTGTTACAGTCCCTGGGGTGAATACCAATTATGAGATTATTGCTACCACATTGAAAAAATAATCTATATTATTAAGAACTTTTATATTAATAAATATTCAATGATAAAAATTAATTCTATTAAGCAACAAACAAATGATGCTGTTGTAACTTACAATTTGGTTAATGAAAACTGAAAAAACCCAAATTTTTTATGAAAAAAGTATAGATACTCTACGCTTGCAATAGGCACTCATTTCTTATATCAGAATTTACCAAATCATCTGCACATTTTTACCAAGAAAATTAATGTAAATCATTCTAATACCTGGCCTAAAAGCACTGCACCTGGGACTCCTGCTCGCATAAACGCAAGTCAGTGCTTCCAGGTGCTCAGGTTACCTCAGAGATATCCAACTAGTGCCAGACCTTTCATTCCCCATCCTGAGTTCCAGAGTGGACTTATTTTCTACAGAAATGAGAGGAGACCTCAGAAAATGTGAGTGGCTTGCCTTAAGAAGAGCTATTCCATACCAAGCAATTCAAATAATATAAAACCTTGCGCAGTTGCAGCGTATTAAATATGTATTCCCCAGTCCCTCATATTGACAGGTCAAGGAGATCTTACTGTGGCTGTGTCAGAGTAGCCAGACAAACTGTAGTGAATGGGATGATATCTGTATATCCCAGTCAGGTAGATAGGTAAAGTAAATAAATAGTGTACCTCAATGCCACATATTTCTAAAATTGCTAGCAGTTGTGGTTAAGAGAGCTGGTTTCATTCTGGGGATTCTGTTAAAGGGACTTCTGGAGTTTTTTAGGAAATGTTAAGCTTTCACACAGTGAGAACGAAGCTCCTCCAACTACGTCTGAAACCACTAGTCACTTCCTTAAATCTCAGCCAATTTTTTATTCTTTTCTGTACATATTACCACATATGTCATTCGCCATTGTCAAAATAGTTGAGTATAAATAGTCACTGAATTTGTAAGAAGATGTGTGCTTTAAGCAGAGCAATGTAATGGACAAGCAGAGTAACCTCCTGCCATGTCATGTGTAATTTGGAAATGCCATACAATACAATGCTTGAAATTCCTTTGATATGTACATGCATTATGTAATTTGTTGTACACTCAACAGAACAATCATTACATAAAATAGATGGATAGCATTATGGGGCAGGTATATTAAAGCCAAAAACTCAGCCCAGAAGTGGGAATTATAAATATCTATGTTTTGTTGTCTTTCTCTGATCCTTAGGGAAAGTGTCTCAAATAATCTTTTTAAACTGACTCACGTTCATCACTTCAGAGTCGCAGAACACAGAGGACATTGTGTGTATGGAGGGATTCCATTTGGGGATAAACAAATGGTTTGCACCCCGTAATGTCACCCAGGTTTTATGAAACAATCCCCAATATGAGGCAGCCAAAATTAAAAGCTTAGCCTGAAGGTTCCTTTCTATTCTTGATTGAAAGGTAGGGACAATGATTGATCCATCTGGTAAGATTGTTTTTTTATGGAGTAATTAGTATTTAAAAGGACTGCTGAATATGAAAAAAACAATGTAAAATGGTATGTGTTATTATTAAAAGAAAATCAGTTACAGTTGAAAGTTTTAGTAGTTATTGTTGAACTCAAGTACGTATCCACAGCCTGTCATTATCTTGAAGAGAATGCCAGAAAGAGTGAAAAGTACAGGTTTAAACACCATTTTATACATTAGTGTTTCAATAAAAGTTAAGAGGCTTCGCTATGTAATAAATCCTGGACACATGAAACAGTAACAAATCTAATTATAAAACTACTAATGATCAGTGATGACAAACGGTACTCAGGGTTATTATTTCAAGCAATTGTCCATGACTACTTAACCAAATTTTTAGACAAATGTTTTTGGCTCTGCTTGTATCTCTTTCCACTCCTGCTGATCTGTCATAAACATTACTGGAGAGTAAATGTCAAACTCTTTTCAAAGAGTTGCAGAAACTGAATGTAAAGGGCCTAATTCTCTGGTGGTGCAACCATGGAATTTTGCCAGCACAGAAATTTGGCTCTACACTCGTACATACAAGCAGTTGTATGCCAGGTTTTGTGTGTACAGCCAATTGAAGAATAGAAGCAATAACACGTAACTCAGCCAGGCTCTCGCAAGTAACCCACATGTCCTGATTACAAATAGCAAATTGTCACATAGGTGCGTGATTAATACAGAGCAAAATTCAGCCACATTCCAAAAATACTTCTATGAAACAAAGGCATTAACAGAAATTTTTACGAAGAGGCAAAATTTGTCAGATTAATTATTCATCATGCAGTACTGCTTTACATGTAGTGCTGGGGTTAGCAATAAAATAAGGAAGAATTACAGCATAAAACAGAAATTCAGAGCAGTTCTTCAGCAAAGCAAGCAAATATGAGAGTAAAATAAACAAAGAGAACAGTGCAAAAGCAGGGTGCCACTGAAGATGTAAGCAGTATCTAGTCCAAACTCAACATGAAAGAAAGGGCATCTTCTGTAACCAAAATTTAGCTGAGAATATGGCTCAGTTGTGGAACTCTGAATTCATAAAAAAATGTAGTACTCTTCTAAGGTAGAAGTAAAAGGTATTTCAAGCGTATTCTGGACCCCTGCAAGATTCTGTTAGTCACTGTCACAGCTGGAGAACTATTGGGAAACAAACCATTAAAAATCCCACAGGGCATTTTGCTAGACATCCATATAAATTTTAGTTATGTTACTCACAATGAAAGAGTGAAACAGCTGTACAACAGACACTTGGACATTCCTCTTGTGTCACAGCTGGAAAGCCATGGATGCATTGGGCTGCCTTGCTGAGAGGATTAATGTGTCTTTGCAGGACTACTTTTCATCCTGGGTCTTCTGCCTTTTCTGATCCCCACTAGTGGCCTGGTGTTGAATAAGCCATTGAGCTGACACTGATGGTATTGATACATCAGAGATATGAAGCTGAAACCCTCTGCATCAAGTTGGGATGGTGACCTTCCCTGGTTAGTGGGGGAGTTTCAGAGGTAAGCATCTCACAGCAGTAAAATCAACAAGGAGAACTAAATATCTGTTTGGAGTTTATATGCACAAGGAGATTCCATCTTTAAAAGCCAAAAGAGAAAGGAATGTTTTACAACTATTTTCCTTGTGGAAGACCACGTTTTTGGCCCTTTTTTTCCATGAACACTCATTTTTCACATATGCTTTGCAGAATTTAAGAGTCACGACAGATTCAGGAAGGATTTTCAGGCTGAGGTCTTGAGATTGTAGAATAGCATATCTTGGATATTTCTCATCTCCTTCTCTTCTTTCTTGCCCCCTTGTATTTTCTGGAACAGGATGCTCTCTTATTTTTCAACACACAATATTTCATCAATATAAGAGCAGAATGCCACAGCTGAGATTAGGATGTTTTACTGTATTTTACAGTTTAGTCAATTCTGAACAGAAAAGCTAATAAATTAACAAGGTTACACTGCACCAGCTAGAGCTGTCTGAGGCTGAGCTGAGACACAGAAACATTTCCTAAAGGAACTCAGTCACACAGAGACGAGCAGCCTTTGTTCACTGACAGTTATTCTGTTTTTCCCAGAGACATTTATTAATACATAATGCAAGAGAGCCTAGGCTCACTGTGTTCTTTGCTTCCTACATGATTCCTCTGTTCCTTCAGGAGCAAAGAGAACAATCCCATATGACCTTCTTGCATTGTACGCATTTAAGAAGAAATACAATCCATCTTTCTCTATTTAATCTACCCTTTCTGATTACCTGCTCATCTGATCATCCAGCAAAGATATTTAATTCCAAGAGATCAGTGCAAAGGTTTTGGAAATACCACTTCCTGAAAGTGACTTTTCAGCTATCCTTCTCTTGTCAAATTGCACATTACTCTCTAGTGATGAATAATAGGCTGTATTGTTACTCAACATATATGACAGGAGAAAAGAGTGATAAGTAATGATGAATTTGGATCATTTTGATAGGTCAAACTGAATTCCTTAGGCTTTGTGTACAATAGACTCTTTTGCAGCCATGGTTATATATCTGAAACAGAAAAGGAAATCCTACTGGAGAAGATATTCCTTGCCTATAGACAAGATACTTTCAAACCAAAGGTTTTGCAACAAAGCAAATGCAACCTTCCATAGTTAGAAATTCTTTCATTTACTTCTGTGAATTAAATTAGTGAGACTATTATTAGAAACATTCAATTGGCTGCTGTAGGCTTGAAAATTCATTTCAGAAGAGAGAAACTAGAACAAAAAGCAGAAATTATGGGTAAATTCAGAGCAAATATGACATAAAAACCAACAAAACTTGACAAAAAATATAGAACTCAAAATGTGACTTAAAGCATAAGCATTTTTAAAATCAATCTATTCTATTTTCCCCCTCCAAAAAGGTTTACCTTCAAAGAATCATTAAGGTAAGAGACAGTTCTCATGTGAAATAAAAGGGCACAATAAAATCAGTTTTCATACTGCACACAATCAGACTGAGTGGAAAGAATTGTATTTTTCCACCTAGAAGATAATTAAATCCCGGCATAACCTATCACAAGATGTGAATAAGTCTCTATCATTTTAAATCAAGACTGCACAACTTGATAAAAATAATCCATTCTCAAATCAAAAATTTATTCAGTAAAGTTCTCCACCTCATATTGTACTAAAAATGAGGTTCATTTCTTTAATGGACTTTTCAGGCCTTTATATCTATAAACATTGGCTTCTAATGAGATCCATGTAGCAAATTATTCATTGACAAATTTAGTAAGATCAGTCTATATTTAGAAATGTACAAGCAGTCTCATAAGCTATTTCATATGTGGTAACACAATCCTTCCTGTGTAAGCCAGAGGTCGTGCTATACAACTTAGTGTTTGAAAGACTGGCTATTTGAATTACCTTACATAGAGGCATATCTCTAACGTTCCTTGTTAGGCATCCCTCTCATGTATTTTTAAACATGTTTTCTAAAGTCTTCAGTGAACATGACTAGGAACTCTCCTGATTCAAGACTATTTAGGTAATAGAAAGGAAGTATTCTTGCAGCCGTAAAGTGTCCTTTAGTCCTGCATTTCCAAAATTTCTCTCTCTAGCTTTCATATTCTTCATAACATATTGAAATGATCAACATATCTTCAATTTACATGATTTATATAGTACAGCTGTTTCAGCTGTGGAAGTCTAAGGATACAAGTAAGAAGGAATTCTTCCAGAGTGAATATGTCCATTAGATCGCTAACATTTCCAAAAAATAACAACAAAAAAAATTTGAGGACAAATATTATCACTTGGAATTTTAAATACTCACAGTTTTCATCTCTCTGTTCTATATGGAAACTTGAAATACCTCAGATTCTTTTAAAGCTGTGTCTTGAAAATATATTTTTTTGCTAGGTCAATCCATTCCCATCTACTATATTTTTGTCTTTCAAGTTGTTTGTGTATTGTGGTTTTGTGGGTTTTTTGGTTTTATTTCTCATTCTTTTTTTTAGGTATGCATCATCCCTAGGAAAAAAATCAATAAAAGTGTGAGATAATTTTAAGTCTTACGCAATGGCTTTGTTCACTGCTTGCTGTCAAGCAATGGACAGCGTGAGTTATCTTTAAGAAAAAAAAAGTCTAATAATGTCTACTAAACATGTAATAAATCAAATAGATAATAAAATTTTAGTTTGGACATTCATGATGGAAAAACAAATATACAAGGATTTAGCTTGATCTTTCAAACTATAGAATATATGTGTATATATTTACCCTATAATTCCATACCAAGTCTTCAAGAATTATAATAATAGGGCATAGGTCAGGTTTCCCAAGGGATTAATGATCCTACACATGGATTTCTTTTGAAAAATGGAGTCTATCTACAATGTGTCCAACTAGTTTGTTTCTTCTTTATCTGGTCTTACAATTGAAAAGGTTACCTTTAATATAAAAAAACCCCAAACCAATCAAATGAAAACATCAATCAAACAAACAAAAACGAATACAACCAAAAGGAGGAAATGAAAAACCAAACCCAAACACCCTCAAAAAGCCTCTCTTCCCCTTGTCTCTCCTGCCAATTTTATTTTGAGATTCCTGATGCTAGATTCTTCCTTATAACTCACCAACCCTCAGAGAATTCCCTGTCAGAAGGTTCCCAAATGAGCATCATTAGGAGATCAAAGTTTTCCAACAGCTGATCTGTTGCTTAGTTACCAACTCCCTGGAGCTATGACTTGACAAACTGCTTTGTCCTGAACAGAAGTCAACAATTTGTCCAAAGGGGCTTCCACCTGGAAAGAGGATCATCATATTTAACAACCCTTGATGTCACCTTGGATCACCTTCCTTTGAAACTGCAGCATGGAAAACATTCCAAAAAAAGCAGGTAAAAGGATGACACGGAAGGACATGTCCCAGATACAAAATACATTTTAAAGTCTTAACATAGAGACTCATGGATCATCTCCAGTATCAAACAGAAATAAAGAGTTCTGCACAGACAGATTCACTGTGTCATATCACATTTGAGTATGAAAATTAAACTCAGCCTCCTGAAGATCCAAATGTGAAGGACATTCAAGTCAAAAGTTCTGGCACAGACTTTACTTAAATGTAATAGAACACTGTTTAATTTAAGATGTTAATGTTAAAAAATATCTGGATGGCACCCAAGACATTATAAAGCTACGATTTGCTAAATATTCATCACGTTGTACATTCTCTAAAACCATCTTTCCCATGCAAATAATTAGGCATTTCGTTTTTAAAAATAAAATGTCCTGAGAATTAGCAAAAAGTCAATTCTATGTTCCCAATTCTGAATGCAAATATGGAAAAGAAAGCACTTACTACAAAGGGATCATATAATTTTTTTCTACAGAAAGTCAGACTGGACAAAAGAATTTTAATGTCAATTTCACCCTTTATGTTCTGCTCAATCTTCGTCTTGCAAGAGGGATGCATTTTATTACCTTACAAAATGAAAGCCTATTATTTCTGCAAGTGATTCTTGATCAATAATAAATTTCCCATATAGTTTTATTTGAGGTCATTTGATATGTGGGCATTTGTCATACTTTTAAAACTAAATTAAATAAGATTTAAAATAAAATCGAATGACTCCTTCCAGTTTTTTGTTGGGTTTTTTTTTTTTTTTTTTAAGGAAGAAAACAGTTTAATTCATCAGGAAAACTGTCAAGGAAAGAACTATACATTTTATGCATATGAACATGGATCATAACAATGCATTATACATTCATGTTAAGCATCCATATTTGATGATAAAAGAAAAAAAACCATACTAAATATTCTACATTGACACAGATCTACATATCTGTACATACCACAGAATCACAGAATATCTTGAGCTGGAAGGGACGCAGAAGGATCATCAAGATATACACATAGTCAGGCACAAATACATATATCTATATATATAATCNATATATAAAATCTAGAATTACAGATTTGTGTGACCTAAAAGAGCAATTCTCAAAGAACCCAAAACTTTAAACAGCTCCATCAGTTTCTCCATCTCCTTATTGCCACCACCTAACGATGGCTGAATAATTGCACCTTATTATCTTTCTAATCCTTCGCACCCCACCAGAGTATTTTTAAAATATGCTTATTCTGGATAATTTACTACAATTTCTCAAAACTTTGGTAACTGTTATAAGGAGGCAAAGAGACAAAAAAACCCCACCCCGCCAGAAACACTTATCTGTCTTTAAAATTCATAAAGGTTTTTTTTTGCAGTCCTGTAGGATGCATAGGCCTCGTGCTTTTCTGCTTTCCTTTTGCAGAACTAAACAATGGCATATGTCTGAACTAGAAATCAGAGGCTTAGTGTGAAACTAACATCAAACTGCAATTAAATAGAGAAATAATGTTCAATTTTATTCAAATGAAACCTATGACATAACAAATATCTAAATAATGGCGGCGTTACCTTGAAATAAAACGGTGGTGAAATTGTCTGATTCTTTATGCTCAAGTATGCCAAGAATTCAAGAGGCTGCACTTGTAGGGCCTCCAACTTCATTGCCGAAATGAACAATTACTTGACTAAACCCGAAGTTTTGCCATCAAAGAGGAGCAGATGATGCATTGCACAGCTCCACATTCAACAGTCAGCATCTTCTGAGCGCCTTGTCTTGTCTATGCCACAGCAGTGGCAAAATGTGATGTGTTATAACAGAGTCCCATTTGCAGGTTGACTTCTATCCAAACTGGCAATTCTCAAGCAGTTGTTACGCTTCCCGGGGACTGTAAACCTTTGGAGAGCGCAGTAGCACAGGATGATATCACCAAGGGGAGCTTGACTGGCAAAATGATATTCATGGGCTGTTGTGAAGTTGCTACTCGGCAGGAGGGAGAGATTTTCCAGTCGAGAAGAATATCCTGGTTGCAGAGCTGAGATGATGCCAGGGCAAGGTAGCCCTGATGGGCTAGGGCGAGCTGCCAAGGCTGCATTTTCATGCAGATTTGAGCCTGTCACTGTGCAGTGAACCTGAAATTGGTACAAGGAGAGCGAATGTGGGCCCCTTACAGAACGACTGCTCTTGCCCATTCAACTGCTTGGAGAAATTAACTCTGAACTTTGATCATATTTCTTAGGGAAGAAAAACTGACTAAGAGCTTCCCCCCCCACTGAGGTAAAAACCCAAAAATGTCTAAAACAGACTCAGAGAGTGGCACAGTCCATGCCATATTCTTGCACATGTTTCCTATGTAAAGGCTTCTCATGAAAGCACAGCTTCATGTTTCAGAACTATTTTATCTGCTGCGTGGAGAAGGGAAGTTCTAACAAGTGCCTACTGTAGAAACAGAGGTCATTCCATAGCATTACAAGAAAAATCTTCAGCAAAAAGCAATCTAGGGATGAGACAGTGGCTCCCACATCCTCACTGTGGTTTTGACAAACTGAAGATGCCATTCTCTGGGGAGGAGTGGGAAGCCAGAAAGCAGCATTTCAGAGAGCAACCTCCACAAGTGTAGCAGTGGATGCGTCACAGTGTATCCCCGCACTCAGATCTGGCACTCTTTACGCAGTTTGTGGGAGTAATTCAAGTTTTGGTGAGGATTCCAGAGATAAAAAGTAATATTACTGGGAGAAAAGTCCCATCTTCAGCATATCTTTGTGGTAGAGTGTTCTGCACAGTATTTTCAAAACTTGCACAATTGGATATGGTTCATGGAGCTGGACATGGTTCATTAGGCAAGTGTTTATAATGGCCTCCTGTTACATCTGCTGAAAGTAAAATGCTTTGATCTTGCATCCAGGAGCAGATTTTGAGACTGTCTACAATATCATGCATGCTGGTGGTAATTTACCCTTAATTTTCCCATTCAGTTTGCATTGCAAAGCAGCAGGGAGGTTGGCTTAACTCTAAATGCTGTAGTGTCAAAAGAATCAGAAGGATTCAATGCCCATATTCACGTGAATTTCTTCTTTTCATACTTGAAACAGAAAGATCCTGTGTTTGTTTATTAATATGCCAGAACCCAGCAGACAGCCAAAAACTCTATCAGCTTCCTGAATCTTTATGAAACTCCTGAATATTGATTAAAATCAATTTATCATTTTACTTATCTTGTGCATTCATCTGTATGTGCCTCTATCTAGTAAATCAAAGTCCATATTAATTACTACATTAATTCATTATCACTCCCACCAGTACATTGCTAATATTTATTGACAACCCACTTCATTTTCAGCTCTCAGTGGAGCTTCTGATACATGGTCAACCATCTATTGTTTAGGGGTGGTTTGATTTTTTTTCCTATCTTTTATGGGTATTCATTTTGCTGGAAAAACACCCACTTTTTTTTTTTTATCATTTGTTTCCAAGTCCCCAGATTAGTCTGGAACTGGAAAATCCAGGAGGGTTTTTGTTATTTTTGTTTCTATAAAGCAGATTGCTGCATGCACCTGTCGTATTTTATGTTCAAAATGGGAAACAAACTAAGCATTGGTCTGAAAGGTCTCAAGATACAATGAATCTGATTCAATAAATTCCTTTGATAAACAAATGCAGTCAAAAAAGCATTAGTTGAGCCAGAAGACTTTGTTGCTCAGGAACAGATATTCCCAAGGAGTGATTTTAACCCCAAGTAAACGGCAGTCTTGATGGTTTTTTCATCATAAAGAGGACTTTACTCTCTTATCATGGCCTCCAGACTATTCCCGTCATACAGACCCTGAAACCTCATCTCAACCGACAGCAGTCTCTTCTTCAGCAATAGGGTCTCTCAGCTGGACACCAAGTGCTCACCGAAGCCACTCTGTCACTCCCCTCCTCCACTGGTCAGAGAAGAGAAAATGTAATGAAAGGCTTGTGGGTCATGATAAGGACAGGGAGAGATCGCTCACCAATCATGGGCAAAACAGACTTGACTTGGGGAAATTAGTTTAATTTTTCACCAAGCAAGTCAGACTAGTATAAATAGAAATAAAATCAAATCTTTAAACACCTTCCATCTGCCCCTCCCTTCTTCCCAGGCTTACCTTTATTTCTGATTTTCTCTCCTTCATCCCCCCCAGTGGCACAGGGAGACGGAGAATGGGTGTTGGGGTCAGTTGACCACATCTTGTCTCTGTCACTTCTTCCTCCTCAATGGGAGGACCCCTCACATTCTTCCCCGGCTCCAGTGTGAGGTCCCTTCCACAGGAGATAGTCTTCCATGAATTTCCAACGTGAGTCCTTCACATAGACTGCAGTTCTTCAAAACGTGCCCCAGCGTGGGTCTCTTCCATGGAATGCAGTCCCTCAGGATCAGAGGGCACCAGTGTGGGTCCCCTGCAGGGTCACAAGTCCTGCCAGAAAACCTGCTCCAATGGGTTCCTCTCTCCATGAAGCCACATGTCCTGCCAGGAACCTGCCCCAGCAAAGGTTTCCAACGGAGTCATAGCCACCTTTGGACATCCACCTGCTCCATGGCAGGGTCCCTCACTGGCTGCTGGTGGATATCTGATCCACCATGGACCTTCATGAGCTGCAGGAAGAGAGCCAGTCTTACCATGGTCTCCACCATGGGCTGCAGGGAAATCTCTGCTCTGTGCCTGGACCAGCTCCTTCTTCTCCTCCACTGACCTTGATGTCTGCAGGTCTGTTCCTCTCACAAGTTCTCACTCCTCTCTTTGCTGTTCTGCAGCAGCTATTTTTCTTAAAACCATTTCTGCTGGGCTCATCCTTGGCCAGTGGCAGTTCTTAAAGCCAGAGGTCAATGGTTTCACTGGACACAGGGGAAGCTTCTCACAGAAGCCACTACTGTAGTCCCTCGCTGACAAAACCCTGCCATCCAAATCCAATACACCTTCTTCTCAGCAGTTTGCAGTGGGAACTTGGCTGCACTTTTCCTCCTCTCTTCTCACTAGGATGAACTGTGAATGATTTAGATATACAAAAATATGACAGCCACTTAAAAATACATACCAACAAAATCCACCTCAACAATAAATTAGCGAGAATCTGCTTCACAGTGAAGGGCAGGTGGCAGAGTTAGTTTTAATAAATGAATTAAATATCTATTCTGTAAAATATATCTTTGAAGTGCAAGTACAGAAACATGGAATATAAACCTAATGTATTCTTTTGAATTTTTCATGGTGCTTTTGAGAAAAACGAATTAAAATAAAAATAAAAATGTATTTTGAAAAAATTCCTTCTGGCATTGTTTCACTGGATTGCTGTGAGGGTAGTAAGGCACAGGAACAGGTTGCTAGAAAAGTTCTGGATGCCCCATCCCCGGAATAGTTCAAGACCAGGTTGGATGGGATTTTGAGCAACCTGGTCTAGTGGAAAGTGTTCCTGCCCGTGTCAGGGAGTTTGGAACTAGATGATCTTTAAGGTCCCCTCCAACCCAAAACATGCTATGAATCTCTGATAGTCTTCATTTCCTATGCAACTCATTGGTAAAAATCTAAACAGTCTAAGACCTGTATATTGAGTGTAGCACTGGTCTTCATAAAGTGATTAATACATTATTAATTACATCCCGCAATTTTATGTCTGTGTACACTATGTCTTCTTATTCTCTTGGGGAAAAAAAAAAAAGACCACTAACATTAATGCATCAAATTTTAATGAAGTAAAAAATCTACTTAATGACAAAGATCATTACTCCTAAGATTTACTACACCAATGCAAAAGGCGAAATTTTAATAATACTTAAAAATAAAAATTTGGGATCTGTAAAAGATCATTCAGCACATGACCAATGTGATCCATTTTATGACCACTAGAACGCATTCACAAACTACAATGATGAATAGAAGCTATAAACTTGTGGGAATCGGGAGCCCAAATCTTACTTCTAAATGCTTTTAAATTCCCCCTGAGGTTATAAGCTCTTAGGGTACAAACAGCCATTGTTGAATGCATTTCACTTTGTATACACAGCTGAAGTTGGTACTCTGCAACCAAGATAGTTGTCTGAGGAACTTTTCGGCAATTTTTTCCTTTCTTGGGTAGAAACTTGAAGTTTTCAAAGGGCAATTGGTCTCATGCAAATATATATATGAATGGTGATATGCCTTGTCCTCTCTAAACATCTTTCCATGAAGGGTGCATATCTTAAACTTTGAGTATTTATTTTTCAACAAAGTGAGATGAATTTCCCTATGACTGAACATATACTACTACTTTAAAAGTCCTTGGGCACGAACTTGGGCAACACCACCGCAATAATTACAGTGGTCTTAATTACATTGACTTTAAATGGATTCTTGCCAAAATATTATTATTTGCCAATCCAAAATGTTTTGCTGAACTGTATCATGTTTCTACTTCTGACTAATTACAGAGCTGTTATTATATAATGTATAAGCATGCAGTTAGTTACTCACCAGCAGCTTATGTTTAAAGGACCACCTCTCTTTGCAACTTAATCAACAAGGTCTGATCCTTCTCAGCCTAATTTTAGGTAATAAAATAATACCTCCATAGACTTGAATTACTGCCTAGAAGTGCCATGTCTTTTCATTGCCTCCTGAAGAAGTTGAAAGAGGGAGAAAGCTGGGGGTATGCAGGTCCTTAATTTTGTTTCGTGTAATGCTGAACATGCGTGGAGTGAGACCAGCTGAGTGTCCACCTCCGGAATCACAAGAAAAACAAACACAGCTACCAAAATATATACGATAATAAGGTGGTTAATAGGATTTCCATAAACCTGGACTTTTATAATTTATGCTATCCCTAAACTGCAGTGCAGGTCATGAAAATTGGAGCTTCTGTCACAGTCTTGAATTTTGTTTAAAAAAGCCCACTGCTATTTGTTCTTTCCTGAACTTGTGCTCGTGTTATGGAACTCTGTCTGCTCCACAGAGGATGTGAATCTATGACAAGTCTCAGTTTGGGATCTGAACTCTAACAAAAAAAATCTTAAGTGAACAGCAGTGTTAGGTGAAGACATCTTCCTAAATGCATGGGATGTGTGACCCTGCAGATGTGATGTGTTGGTATCACATGACATGATGAGGTCAATATTAGGTCTATCTGCTTGAGAATAAGACTGATGGAGTCAGAGCTTGCACCTGTATTTGGCATCTGGGAAAGTCAGATTGCCAGTCTTACAGAGAAGTGAGTGGTACTATGTAATCAAAAGTATTTCAGACACGCAGAGGTTACAGGAAATGTGATTGTAAAACCATAAAACAATAAAAAGTGACCACTGCAGGTATAAATCTTGAAAATACGTCTAACCCATCTAGTAAAATGAAATATCATCAGATTTAGCCTATTAAAAAAACAAACATAAGTAAAAACTTTTTGCAGAAAGATAAAATAAATCAGAAACCTCTGTGACTTTCGATTAAAAAAAAAAAGTAGTTCAGTTCTTAAATTTTTTAATCCAAATGCTCTATCATTGTGATGCAAAGCTCACAGATGAAGTCTGCACAGTGAATATTGATTACTCTACTTGTACTGGATAAAAGACAGCACTCAGTAAAAGTGAGAATGATTAACTTACTTTTTTGAATAATTAGTTTAATTTTAATAAATAGGTTTCTACCAGTGTCCCAGTTCTTCTCTGCCTCCTTATTTTGGCTGGATCACCAGGTAAGGTTTCAGATTTTTGAAAGGTTATAGTCCAGAACAAGCTACAGCTGATGACTTTAACAAGTTAATTTAGGTGGAAGAATGTGGTTGCTTCATTTCTATACACCTGCAGAATCTCTCCCTGCAGGAACCAAATGACATTGATAAATGCATTTCTTTATCAAACATTAAAACATACATTTCTTTAAACAAGTACTATCCATGTTTCAAAAGTTCTGAAGATGGTCAATTCCTCATTCTTCTCACCACTATTAACTGACTGATATAGAAGTGACCAAAATAGGTGTTGATTTTTTAAAGTCTGGCTAGAAGAAAAGAGCTACACTTATGTGCAGTGTCACACTTGCAAGGGTTAGTAATTAGAAAAAGCTCACCAAGTAATTTACACTTCTGGGTATATGTTTGGACTGTGAACTCTTAGACCAGATTATCTTGATTTCACATTCAGAATTCTTATGCTACTTTCTGAGAAAAGAGGAGGAGGCAATCATGTCTTTTTTGAAACAAATAAATGGAAAGATTAGCATTCCTTAGTGTCTGGATTTTTTTAGAAAATACAAATATTTTTGAGAGTAATTAATTGTTTTTTGGGCCCAGTAAAATCTTTACTTAAAAACAATGACTCTCTGGCAGATTAGCCTCGGTTTTTTGACCTGTCATGATTGTAATCCACATTCAAATTACACGGGAATTAATTCAGGGCAATTGCAGTATTTTCAATGCTGTAATGAGAACAAATTTAAATCCATCATTCCAAACTGCTGTATGTGTAATATTTATTTCCTATAGTTTGTTTTCCAGCAAGGAGAAAGTCCATACTCCATGTGTATTTCCACATGAGAAACAAACTTGGCACATTAAAATACAGCATCTGTATGTTCAGTTTTATTTTGCTAGCCAGGGCTCATTTCAAAATTGTATCTTTTACAGTATTATAAAAACAAGAACACAAGTCAATAGAAAACTGAAAGTATGCCTCTTTAAATTTATTTATTTTTTATTTTTTTCTTTGTCATTGGTAGGACACTGTCCTACTTTGCCATGTTTCTGAAATGAGCCTTGTCCTGCTGTTTCCCTGCATGTTCCCAAATGAATAGAGTTACAGGATAAAAATGGAATTCCTGAATATGCCACAATGCAGAAGAATATATCTCCTTTTTAAGTTCTTGTAATGAATTTTCTAAAAATATAAGACAATGAACACAATTTTCTGAACAGTGAGAGATTTGTATCAGAACTACAATTTGAGCTATTGTAGGTTTTTGCCACATTTTCCCGAGGTTTGTTACTTTTTAAACTGATTTGCATGTAACATGAAAGTTACCCAGCTGTTCAGATGAATTCATTACTTTTGGTTTTCAAGCACACAAAAAAGGAAAGAAGATTCTGTGTGTGTGAAGGAAAGGAGAAGGGAAACAGACTGGATTATATATTATGCTTTACATATAAAAGAAGTGTAATCATACAGGCAAAGCAGAAAAAAAGGAGCGGAGAAATATGCTTGGCACATAAATGAGTGGTAAAAGCCTTTCTATGCTGTGGAACTTTGTTAAGTAAAGCTTACTGAAACCTGGGAAGTAGTGAAGGACACTGTAGAAAATGAAGATCGTCTCAGCTTCAACAGTTCTGAAAGCTGATATTGTTGGCTTAAAGAAGACAGAAGATAAAGGTCTCCTAACATGTGATAAAGTTCTAAGGCAGTGTCTAACACCAAGTTAGGAAGCAGAAAAAGCACCATAGACCACTATCTGCTGCAATTTTTTTATGGAATTCCTGCACAATTTTGCTAATCTGTTCCCAGAAATTACTAACTATTGAATTAATAACTATTAGAACTGTGTTCTAAAAATCTCCTGAGAAAATATCCTTTTTAAGATTAAGACTGAATAAAATATAGATATTAATTGTTTTTCTAGCTGGGATCAAAGCCTTATATATGTGCCCATACAAGACTTAACAAGAGTCAGGTTCCTGTTAAAATTGATATTATTGCTGTATCACAGAATAGCTGTGATAGGAAGGAACCTCTGGAGATTATCTAGGCCAATCCCCTTCTCAAACGTTCATCAAGACCATGTTTAGTTGAGGTTTTAATATTTCTAAGGATGCAGGCTTTAAAACCTCTCTGGAAGACCTGTATATGACCTTGTTGTCAGTAAACACATTCCAATTTGATTTACAGATTTTTTTTTTTTCTAATGTTTAAAGGGAAGTAACTTTATTTCCATTTGGGCCTATTGCCTCTTGTCTTGGCACCGGGCACCACTAAGAATCTGGCTCTGTCTTCTTTACCTCCTCTGGTCAGGTATTTTTACACATTGACATAATCCCCCTGAGTCTTTTAAACTTCAGGCTGAACAGAGCCAGCTCTCTGTTTTGCTTTGTGACAGAAGCTCCAGTATCTAAATTTTTGTGACCCTTTGCTGGACTCACACCATGTCTGTCTTTCTTTCTTTCTCTGGGGAGCTCAAAACTGGGCCTAGCACTACAGATATGTCTCACCAGGGCTAAGTGGAGAGGGATAATCATTTCCTTCATCCTACTGGAAAGATTTCTCTTATTGAAGCCAGAGGCTGTTGACCTTTGGTGCAAAGGTACATTGGTGTCTCTTGGTCAGCTCAGTGTCCATTCAGACAGAATTTCCGCACTACAAACCCCTGGGCTATATCTCTAGTGACTGCTCTCCAACTGGACTTTGTTCTGCTGATTGAAAGCCTTGAGCCTGACAGTTTAGTAATAGTTTCTTTGTTTCAAGGCCTGGTTTGCTGTCTTACTTGGTATCTGGCTTTCTTTTTCTTGTTTGATTCAGTCCATCTCTGTCCATTTTTCTAGACTGTACTTTGTCATTTTGTTTGTAAGAATATTATGGGAGACAATTCTGAAAGCCTTGATGAAATCAAGATAAAGAATGTCAGCTATTTGTCAGCCCTTGCCTACAGAGCTGGTCACTATATCATAGGAAGCTGTTGGATTGGTTAAGCATATAACTTAATAAATTCATGCTGACTAATCCCAATTTCCTTTTTGACTTTTATAAGTTTGGAAATGGCTTTCAGGAAGATTTCCTCTCTCACCTTCCCAGGGACTAAGATCACAGAATCACAAAATATTCTGAGTTGGAAGGGACCCACAAAGGTCAAGTTCAGTTCTGAAGTGAATGGCCCATATAGGGATTGAATCCACCACCTTGGTGTTATCAGCACTATGCTCTGACCAACTGAGCTAGTCTCAGCTGATGCTGACCGGCCTGTAGTTCTTCAGACCTTTTAAAGATAATTGAGTATAATCTTGCAGTGACAGTGACCAGCTTCCTCAGGTCTCATGAGTGCATCCCATTAGGTCCTAAGGATTCATGTGTGCTCAGTTTGTTTAAATGTTCCCCGACATGATTCTCCTCCACTGAGGGTAAATCTTCCTTGCAATGTGATTCCTCACTGGACTCAAGGGGCTGAAACTGTTGAAGGCAAGTTTTACCAGTAAAGAAGAGTGAGTGAAGGTGTTCACTCTTCTCCATGTACTTCTTGTACAAATATGAAATACTTATGCAGAACCTAGACAGGTTCCACTTTTCTACTTCTAATTTCCATCTGACCCTCCCTTCCTCATCCCCAAGTGAAAGGGATGATTTTCTTCTCTGAAATTATGGTAAAGTTAATTCTGCAGTGAATTCATACCTCAGCAGTCCAGATACACATTTTGTATGGATGACTATATTTGTTTTTCTTGGTCAGCAGTCTCCATATGCCTAGGTATAGCACTTACAGAAGATAGCTATTAGAGACAGAATAAGTAATGAATATGAGCAGCAGCTTACTCTATGAGTCACCATTGTAAGCATCTTTGATATATTAGCTTTAGATTGCCTAAGCAGAAATTAGAGTCAGGGACTTCCAAGGGCAAAAGATTAGAGGAAATGTTCCAAGTAGACAATATGCTTTCCGCTTATTCAGATACTCAGATGATGACAAAATGTTACAATCATAATTATACCTGGATTAAGGTGAAGCACAGGTTCCCACATAAAGATTTCTGAATTTGTTTTAAAACATCACTGCTGAACTTCTGTAAAATAAGTTCACAACCTAAAGAGAAATGTCCTTGTTAAGTGCTTCTTTGAATTTTACTTTTGGTATTACATATACACATTCTGCAGAAAATAATTTATTTCTTTCTGCACCTTTGTAATCTACACAAAAACATAATGATTTTGTTATACATACGTTGTCATACCAAATGATTTGCCGTGCGCGCACTTTTGTCTTCACATTTCTTCTTTTGGCTGTTCAGGTATAATTTTTTCAGCCACTGTAATGAAGATTTGGGGCTTTTCCATTTGTTCTGGTGGGCTCCTGGATTTATCACCTGACCTCTGAGGAAGAGGACATCAAGGTGACAAGTGGATAATGCAGATTTGTCAACAGGACCTTTTGCTTCTTAATATTAATTTAGGGTCTAGAGCTTAACTTGTATCTTCACTTACTGGTTTCAGGTTCACATCCGGTAGGTTTAGAAGAGGCAGCTGTGTTAATGGGCCATTTGAGTTTTTGTTCTCAGATTAGTTGACTCCAAAACCTTAAGAGTGGAAGAAATTTTATGTAAAAATAGAAATGGGCAAGAAAAAGTTTTTCCAAACAGATTTCAAAAGTTTCCCTGTTTCTTACTGAGACAAAGCTGACCTTTTCAATTTTTCAGTGAAGAAACAGCCATTAATCCAAAATTAACAGTACTGCAATAGCAACATACTCAAAAGTAGTGTTATGCCTGGTTGTCAGCTGAAAACTCATGTCCTACAAACCAGTGCAGTGATTTTATTGTTAAAAAGCAGGTTATTTTAGAGACCCTAAAAGAGAAGGGGAAAGGCTACTGGGAATGCAAAAGAACCACTGGACTAAAACAACCATTTTACATAGATCTCCAAAAGTGGAAATAAGTATAGGAATTCTAGAAAAAGCTCACAAAGCAGTAACAGTGTCATCTTCGTTATAAATAAATTGAATGTGGTTTCTCTGGTTATGCCTAAATGTTCTCAGAAATCCCCGGCAGAGAATACTGTAACTCTCTGTAAGTTGAGTAAACCTGGGCTGCAGAAGAAATTACTTGGGGAGTGGAAAAGGAAAAAAAATATTAGGGTGCTCTACAACTTGGCCTATCATTCTTATATATAATCAAGATGTATCTGGACTGTGAACCTAGATCACAAAATGATTTCCAATTTTTAAATGACATTTTCAAGTTCTACAGTTTTAGATTTAGCCTTGAGAAGTACACAGAAATGCAGAATTTCCAGGATATTCAAACATATCTGTAAAATGAATACTCCTAACAAAGAGCGTATTTATTCCTTCTTCTAGAGTCTTGAAAATATTGTGGTATTAAGCAATTTGGATCTAGAAAAAAAAAAAGTGATAAGTAAAAACAGTCACAGGAACATAAAGTCCAGAGATTGATTTCCTTCCTTCCTTCATTCCGTCCTTCATTCCTTCCTTCCTTGGAATTGGTAATCCAGTTACTTGAAGTGAAGGGAGAAAGGAAGAATTATGATAATCATTCTTGGATGAAAAACTAAAATTAAGTTCCTAAAATAAGAGGGAGAGAGGGGAAGAGAGACAGATGGCAATTAGAGGTGTGATGAGAAATATGAGGAAAACCAGGAGATATTCCATTTGCACCTTGGTCCAAAAGAAAGAGAACCCCAAGAGGGTGCAGCTTTAATAAAAGCAGATGGACAGTTAGAAGACTCCCCAGGTCAAATGATGCTTCAATTGTGCATGTGTGGGCAACAGAAGGCATAAGACATAAGGAAAAAGATATTCATTATAGACAAAGAAATAGAATTTAAATTAACCCACTAAGGCTTACCTACCCTTGAAAAAGATGAGGGAACACAGCTCACAGGAGAATCATATGAACACCCACAGAAGCATTATCCAAGATTGTGGGTTTATTTTAAGATTAGCTTGGGGTTTTTTCAAACTAGGTCTACCATTTTGTAATCGAGAACATCATCTTTTATTTTTCTAGAATAACTGCACATCATTTTCAACATTGCCTTTACCTGGCAATGAGATCATCAGGGGAGATCTGACAGGAACTTAGTGCTTTGTTCCTAACTGAGAAGCAACAGAAGGGAGCTATGTAGTCTTCCCAGTGGCCTCTCCAGCCAAAATGTCACATGACAGTCTCAGGATTCAGGCCATGTTTTCTTTGCGTGTTTCACAGCAAGTGAGTCTGAGGACCAGTAATGCCTCAGGTAATGCCTCTCATCTGCAATTTTACACGTCAGGAGAGAGATTCTGACAAACTTATCTGGTACCACTACGGCAAAC
This sequence comes from Struthidea cinerea, assembly GCA_013397865.1. Classification (NCBI taxonomy): domain Eukaryota; kingdom Metazoa; phylum Chordata; class Aves; order Passeriformes; family Corcoracidae; genus Struthidea; species Struthidea cinerea. Next base: position 4,920,416 of record VZTI01002070.1, on the reverse strand, counting down.
TGCAGCTAGCAATCAAATAGCTCTTGTATTCAGGAATGCCAACACATATCTTTGAAGTGGAAAAAGTAAAAGGAAGGGAAAAATTAGAAAGAATAATAATAAGAGAAGTAGCAGGGCAGAAAGCCAGAAAAAATATCCATATGCAAACATTTGGAACCAAATAAGGTACAATGAAGGAAATATAATTGGGAAAGCAAAGGAACTGAGGGTATCTTCACTTTCTCCATCTATCTTGATTGCCTTTTTAGGATAAAGGAAAGAGCTGAGACAGTCTGGGGTTTATTAAAATCTTCATTCAATTTTCCTTTGTTAATTAAGAAAAATCAAGGAAGAGATACACAAGCTCTATTTGATTAGAAGTATTTATGCAACTTTATGTCCTAACAGATTGCATTTCAAAGTCATCCACAAAGTCATGAGTGCTTTAAAGTAGTTCTCTTCTGATCCTTTAGATTCAATTATTCAGACTTTTTTTTTTCTGGAGATGCTAACATCACATCACATGCAGAGTCTGTCTCATATTTGTCCAACATGTTTTATAAGACAAGGCTGTAACCTGGGACATTTAAGCAGTTGTGCTTTGCTTTTATGCAGCATCCAGACATTCAGGCTGTCATCTTCATTAGCATCAATTCTCTTGTGTTCCTGAATCCCAAAATCTTTCTCAGCAGTATCTACACCACCCAGTGCATCTCCACAGATGAGTAAATTTTCACCAGATAAACAGATTAGTACTTTCAGTACTAGATCCTAAGTATTATCATCTCTTCAGTCCCTTTTTCATATTTAAATATTAATAGATAACTCTTCCTTTGTTACAATGGGTAACCAAAGTGTCACATGGAGAGGCATGCATATCCTATCAGTAAAGTATATAAGCCTGCATAAAGGGTAAAAGATCTACTTTATACAGCCCAAATCTTAAAATCATGCCCAGCAGTTATGCCTTCTCCCTTATCATCTTTGCAACTCCTCCTGTGTCAATATTATTAATTTTCCCACTACATTCATTTATCCACAATTAGTTAAAAATTTTAAACATATTCTTCAATGTCATCTCTACATTGTTGTGAATTTAGGGTGTCCAATAGTTTATGCTTGGGTAGATACTTTTGTCCTCCTAAGCAGATATAGAAATATGCAATAAACTTCATTGACACGCTCACAGTAATTTATTTTCTCTTTCTGTGCAATTATAGGATAAAAGAAATGGAATCAAACTTTTACTTAGGTATAACTGAAAGTATAATTTATCTTACAGATATATTTGTTTTAACATTCAAATTCCTCTGTCATAGCCATGGCACATTTTTTCTTTGCAAAGCACCTGTCTCAGATACCTGTGGAATTAATATTGAGTAATTACTCTAGAAATGCAAAAGCCACAGTGCCTTTTTCTTTTTCACTTTTACCATATGGGTACCAGCCATAGGTTCACTTGGGAATTATTAACTTTCCTCATTTACTGTATAAAATTAAACCAAGAGGTAACAAAATCTTGGAATACTTTCTTGAGCCTGGCAACAAGCACTATGCTGAGCTTCTTTTACTGTAAATTAGCATAACACTTTGTTTACTTAAAGTTACTGACATTTGCGCCCCCAGCTTGTTAATGTTCCAGAGGTGACTCCGAGAGCTATAGTGTGTTTCAGCTTTTAGCAAGGTATCTGGATTCAAGTCAGTTAAAGAAGAGATATTCAGCAGGTCTTCAAATCAGACCTATGTATTAGAGCCATTCAAGAATTCCGTGCTTTTATCTGAAAGCTGGATTGAAATATAAATATTTCATTTTGGGTCATTTTTTCATTCCAGTTTATATAATTCTTTTTCCATTTTGTTGAAAAGAAAACCCAGTCACTTGGGGCTCATGCGAAATATTTTGTTCAGTCTGAAACAGAATATTTTATTTTGGCATATTTGAAATAAAAGGCAAAAGAAGCAACATTTTAGATAAAGAAAATGTATCCTAATTTTTCATTTTTTTCTAATAACCCAGTTCTCAAGGGATTAATATAAAGTTATGAAATGCACAGGGTCAAAGACCTTTCTTGATGTAGGGATCTGACCATTCACAGCTCATAAAGCAGTCTCAAATATTTTGCTAGAGGTAGCTCTCCCTCAGTCTTTTCTGTCAGTGCCATGATATTCTGCACAGACTATTTAAATATTCATGGGACAAGAGGATAGCATAAAAATGACTTCATGGCCTGCTTTTTCAGGTGTTCTTCTGGGCAGGATACATTAATTCAAATCCCAGCTCTGAGTCATCCAAAAATAGAACTGCAACTCTGAAGGGTTCCAGCACCTCATTTTTTGGGGAAAAGAGGCTTTGTGTAACTGGATTTTATGATAATGCTTATAAGCTGTCTTCACATTTCAGAATGCTCTGTCACTCTTATTTGGGACAATAAAAAATTGTCTCTGAGCTGTGTTTCTCAGTGAGGGACTGATTTGTTGACATTGTAATATCCAGCTATACTGGATGTCTTTAATAAAACACATATACTGAAAAGAAAAGGCATCAGCCAATGAAGAAGCTATTCCCACTTATCAAATAGCATAAAAACTTGATAACACTAAAATGTTTCTCAGTCTAAACAATTAGTACTCCAGTTTTCTTTTTTTTTTTTTTTCCCCTCCTTTTTATGGTATTTTAAATAATCGTCAGGAAGAATAAGCCCTTATAATCACATCCAATGCCAACTCTGTTTCAAAGGAAGAAAATATTCTGAAACTATCTGTAGAGGTCTGAGGCAGTGTTTGAAAAACATAGCTTTAAGTAAAGTCCCAAGATGTGTATTTTTTGGCAGTTTGACTAATGTAAAATATAATTCTATACAAGTCAATGAAATTGTCTGCATTTGTGTGCATGCTGCACCTAGTGCAAGAGAGATATGTTGCTACAGTGGACCTCATTCTGTAATCTCTGGGACAAGGAAAGTATGCAATGGGATCTGATGGGGAAAAAGGGCAACTTTGTAGCTAAAAGCATCAGAAAGTAAGGAACGACAACAATACCTGGAAGATATTCCACTCCACCAGACATTAGTGGTCTTCATCAGTAGGACTGTTATAGAGCTTTGCTGCCTGTTGAAGTCAAGGCTTCCTGGTAACCAGAGGAAAGAATAACTTTTTGGAAAATTACCTCTTTGGCTGAGCAGTTGTAAGGAAGAACAAAGTCCCTGACAAGAAGTGGCTTAGATATTTTTGTAAGAGTGGTAAGGCACTGTTGCACAGGTCCACAGGTACCCTGCTTCCTTAGCCAACATCACCTGCTTTGTTGGAAGAGGACCCTCAGATGAGATTGTTCGTCTCTGCTGTGCCAGAGGACCTCATTGCTTCTTGCTCCTTCCTTCCTTCCTTCCTTCCTTCCTTCCTTCCTTCCTTCCTTCCTTCCTTCCTTCTTTCCTTCCTTCCTCTTTCCCTCTTTCTTTCTTTCCCTCTTTCCCTCATCTTCTCTTTCCCCCACTCCCTCCATCTCCAGCTCTCTCTCTCCACTGCCTTTATAACTTTCTCCATTAACAATCCATGCGTGCCAACAGCTATTAGCCCTGCTAATATAACCGTGTGACGGTGAATCTGTCCTGACATCCTTTGTGCAATCAGACCTGTGATTAGGATTGTAAAAGTGGCAGAGACATAATATGGTAGGTGAAAGACACTAGAAAGAATTTTGAAGAATAATGGAAGAAAAGCTGAGACACAATATTATCACACAATGAAAGATTAATAATGCACTTTCAGAAGAGAAGATTTGGAAACCAGAAAAAAAGAAACCAAAGTCTGAAAATGTCCTTCAGATTTAAAGGCAATATTAAAAATCCTGATATGGCGAAGACAATAGCAAAAGGTATTAAGTATTCATGCCCAACTGTTTCCCTTAACATTGCATTTGGTTATATTCTTTACCATCTATCTGAACTGCTTTTTTTTTTTGACAAATTTATTAAATGAAGCCTGAAGAAAGGGTCTGGTACTTATCTATTTGATCATCTCTATAAAAAATGCATATAGGTGATCTCCCTCTTCTTGCCTGAATTTCATTTCTTTTGTCATCCATCTGAATGGTTGTAAATAAAGATGAAATAAAGCAAGTTTGGTATTATACATTTTATTTTCTATTTACAGGTTTCAGATTTGAGGCTAAGGCTCAAAGACTGAAAGAAGGATAGAACAGATTTTCTATTTTCCTATTCATAAGCAGAAGAATTGGATATTTCTGAAGCACATGAAGCAAATAAAAGTCTCTTTTATTATTATTCATAACTAAAATTCTGGTCTATTTTTATTCTTACTGTAGCTTTTATAGAGAGAGCTATGCATCTGAGTCAGCACCTCAAAGCAAAACTCATTTCCAATTCATGACATCTCTTTTTCCTCCAATTACTTAGCTTCATTTCCTTCTTGTTTCATTTTTTACCTTTTGACTCTCACTCACTCAGATGAAATTGCTACACAGTGTAATTCTCCATTTGAGAGCGATATATCATATTCTTGAATAGGCTTTAGTTTAACTAGCCTTTCTTTGGTTTGGTTTTTTTTTTTAACTGCAGTAATTACATGGCCTTGACATATAGAGCTAAAATATAGGAAGGAGAAAGACTGTATGGGAAGAATGCCCATTTGTGCATTTTATTATGGCTGTTGTGGTCATATCTTTGAAGTGTCATTTTTCACTCTTCCTTCCCATACTGTTTTGCTGATGGCCTGTCAGGTTTCTAAATTTATCTCTTTCACATTTTTTGCACTCTTCATCTTCTCTCAAAGCTTGATTCTATTTATTCTAGCTCCTCTACTTCTCTTACTTTTTATACTATATATAATTTTTTTGCTCTACTGTATTATCAACTGTGATTGTCAAAACTTGAGTTATTTTCAGCACTGTTAGGGTGCAAGACAATGTCAAATGTACGATTTTGTGTGCACTTCCTCTTTAAATCTCAAGTGTTCTTGAATACTAAGTGTTCTTGAATACTAAGAATTTCCAGAGAAGATCCTATAAAACATCTGACAGAAGTGTTAAGATATTAATTAAAAATTCACACCAGTCTGTAAATATACGTCTAATCATTGCTTTTGCAGTAGATTTTCTTGGCATACATCCTGCACATGCCTAGAAACATGCAGGCACTTTTAAGGGTTTCAGTGCAACAAGGTTTTCAGTACATGCTTTGGGAGGTAGTTCTGTGAACCATCCAACTACAACACAGAGGAAAAAGATCCTCATCCAGCTCTATGGGGAGGAAGATTTTTTTTTCATTATTTTCANTTTTGTTTTTATAATAAAAAAAAAAAAAAAAAAAAAAAAAAAAAAAAAAAAAAAAAAAAAAAAGCCTTTGTTTTAATTATACTAGAGGAAATGGACTCAAATGTGCAGGAAATTGCTAACTGAGCTTGTTCATGGTCCTCCACCGTATTTGATAACTTGACATTGCTGCAGCCTCCATGACCACAGAGCTTCAGCATATGAGGAAAAATTGAAATGTATTTTGTTTACTCTCAAAGCAAAGACAGTAAAAAGGAATGTCCTGGATCTTACATATACTATTTTCCGCAATAACTGTGGTTGTTTTTTTTCAAAAGACTCCTTTGAAAAAAGAGAAATGACAAATATAGCAGCAAGTCTGCTCTTAAAAATCATGCCCTCAGTTCACTGGAGTGGATATTCAAAAATAGATCACAGAAAAATATACCCCCTGTTAGTACTGCCAAGGTCAGTGAGAGTTAAGATGATCTGAACAAATGCAGATTCTGCAACTGAAAACTTTGCATTGACCATCAACTACTTCTGAATTTTCCCATGATTTAAGCAAGTCAGATCATTGCAACTTCTCTTAGCAAGTTGCTTCTGTCCTGACACTATTTAGTATTATCTGAGTGACATGATGACAACTGTATCAAAGTGTAGCATCTCTGGGCCAGATTCTTCTGTGAAATAAAGACAGCATTCTCATTTTACTTTGATGACATAACCAAGTATCCTAAAGTATGATTATTACTACAAAATGGACATGCCAAATGGAGAGTGTCCAGCTGCTCAGAGGGGAACGCTTTCCAAATAGAGGTTGCCCAAAAGACTGACAAAGGCTCTCATTTGTAATTCAGCCAGGATTACTGGCAGATTTGGAAGACTCTTTTGTGGGTCTTTTGATTTACAGACAGTAGAAACAAGAATCTCGCCCCAAAGAATAATATACCCAATAATAAACCCAGAAATAATAAAAAATTGAGTCATCAAGCTGTAAGTAATCATACAGTGGGGAGCAAGGAGAAGCTAAGTACAATTTTAGCATTGGTACAATATATTACTCACACTCGCTTTTAGTTCCATCATCCATTCTTGACCAAAGAAGACTTATTTTTTTTGGTTTTAGTTGTGATGGAAATACTTAAGTGAAAAACATCTGAAACATTTTCAGTGAATCTACAGAAAGATCACAGTCGTACCTGTGTTGATTCTGCAGAGTTAAAAGGAGTAACACTAAAAATACCTTTATATTGGTCAGCAGCTCCAAATGCCTAGAGGGAGCACAGCTGAGTTAGGCAGTGCTATTTTTATAGAGCCACTTTATACAGAAGAACAGAAGTTCAAATATAAATATGATGAGGTCATAGCAATGCAAAGAGTGAACAATTAAAATCTCTCAGAACTCTTTGAGGAGGATTTTGTACGGGTAAGAAGTGAGCACATATCCAGCAACAAGCCAAGAATCTGTATCCGGTGGAATGGTGCTTGCAGCAGGAGCGAAGGATGCCCAAAGTCAGGTGAACTGACGCTCTCCCTGCACTGTAGGTGCAGGACTCCCATTAATAGTTAACAGCAACAAAACACAGGGAACAAGGTGAGAACAACTCCTTATACGAGAGTTCAAGAAAGCAATTAAATCTGAATTCCCAAAGAACAACCTTGGCAAGCTTACAATTAGTTCTGATGTGAATATCCTTCTTCCCCCGTGTGTTTACAGTTACAGACACACAGCAGAGGCAAGAACTGCGGCTCTGATTCTGTAACAGTTTATCTGTCATGACTGAGGTATTTATATCTTCCTTGCACACCTGTACACAGTGTTCTGTAAATGATTTTGCAAATATCGTATTCCATATGCTTTATTATACATATGTCACTGTATTTAATACAGAGATCCATTACCCTGAGGATAAAGTAGCTTCTGTCATCTGGATATGTTTATTTTTGAAAGCTTTTAGCACTTCCATGGCTGCATGACAAGTTTAGACTATTAGAGTATATCCTAAGTGTAAACTGAGATTTGAAATCAAAGTACAACTTCATTTATTCAGTATTTTCTGCTCATTCATTTTTTTCTTTTTCTTGAAAATGCCCACCAACTATTTAACAACCCACAGTGCATTGTAATGTCATATATGAACTTGTGGTTATAACAAATACCATTTCTTAAGATCACATGTAGTCTCTCAGTATTCTTCAACTGTGTGGTCAAAATGGGACTATAAACATTTCAGTGGTCCAGGCCTAGCACAGTGCTGTTATTATTTATACCATTTTGTGGGTCAGCTCGCTGAATACTGCAGATGTAGGTATGCTCATCTGTATGTTTATATATGCATGAATACACATAAACAAAGGCAGGCAAAGATATATGTTAGTGTATACCAAAAAACCTTCAATCTGTAAAGGGCCACCCGTAAAACTTACTGTAATTTAAGTGCCTGACTACAGTTTGGGTTTCTGTTTTTTCTTAGTACTGTATTCATGAGTTTATAATCTCTGTTGTTTACAAAGCCACAGAACAAGTCACAACTCCTTGACAATTCAATATCCTCTCTTTTACACGGGACACCAAGAAGAGAGTTACGTGAGCTGATTTTGCCAGCAATTAAACAAAAATGTTTCATCTTATTTTCCACTCAAAATATTGACCTTCCTTACTGAGAGGTTTTGGTCAAAATCTCTTCTGCTTTCAAAACTAATGAGGCCTCTAAACCTATGATCTGCAGAGCCAGTAGACAAGTAGGCCTGTTTTTAGAGTAGTACCATGACTGAAAAGTCCACATTTTCACTGAGTAAATGTCTATTTTCTATAGCAGCTGCAGGGGCTGCATGCAACTGGATTGCAGAAGGAATGACGTTTTTCTTCCCAACTCATGTGCCTTTCTCCATAGATTGTATAATCACATAGTCTAAAAATTTGTGTGAAAGCTTGGGTGCAAATAAGGATAACAGAACCTAAACCCAGTATTGAACAGCTTTAAAAATTATTGTGATAACATCCATGCTTCATAGCTATCAAAAAGAAAACTAGGACTCTTTGAATTGATGTAGAGCACAAAAGAAAATAATAGATCATTTTCATGAATAAAACGAAAATGATGCTTTCATTAATTAATTCCCTACATACTTACATTGGGTTGCAGAAAACAGTTTGAAGTTCAAAATTGCCTTTTTTTAAGAAGTACAGTGGAGAAGAAAAAGGCAGATTACATTTCATTTAGGTACACCACAATTAGAAATTTAGTAATTTATTATTAGTAAAAACAGTGCAAATATATTAAAATGTGGTACATGTATTATTTAATTTTTTCTGCCATATCAGAAGCTATTTACCATAAAACAACATAATAAGCTTCAAGTTCAATAACTATTGCGCTTTTAATTTTGATTGAACAACAAAAAAGCTGGGAAAAAAAAACTTAGCAGGGGCTTTTTCTGACATTGTACTAAGTTTCAAAAAAACCCTCAACTTTCAGAATAAAAATTAATATGCAGAACTTCAATCTGTTTTCTGTGAGCTTAAAAAGCCTAAAAATAATTATTCAGTTTTCTCCAGTGGTTCACTTAGCCTTGCCCAAGTTCATCTGGTAATGAAATATTGCAATAACAGAGAAGTTAAAGGGAGTGTAGTTATGAGCATTTTGCTAAATATGAGTGGAAAATCCCCAGCAACTTCCATCGTTACTGATATATATATATAACCCTACATATATATGTATATCTTTGCTTTCAAGGTTTTTTTCTTGAATATCCAACAGCAATATTTGTTGACAGTACCATTCATTTAAAGAGATTTTTTTAGATAATTATACTGTACGGAAACCAAACTGTGAGATACAACTAGAATATGATACTGGAAACTTCATTCTACAAATTACAAGGAGCTGATAATTTTATATCAGCTTATAACTTTCCAAAACTGAAAGTCTGTTCTCTTGGAAAATTCTAACTTCTCATCTGCCCATCATATGGTGGATTACCTTACCTTATCTACTCAAGCTTTAACTCTTATTAGCATTTTCTGACTGAGGTATGGGAAGATCTTCCCAAGCCAGGCTGCAGTTGTAACTTTGATATAAGCTGCAGACCACTTTTCCCCAGGAATACCAAAGGGAGGAGAGAAGGTAGGGGTAAGAGGCCCTGTATAACCACTTTTCCAATGCACAGTGGGAAGGAGAAGCCCAGCTCTGTGGAGGTTGCTTTACTTATGTTGTAGATAGAAAGCAAAAGCAGGTTTACTCCATTGTTCAAAAAAACCCCAGGCAAGCAGCAATGTCACTTATTAGGAGCAATATCTGCTAAAAGAAGTTATATACCTTTTTTTCCTCTGCTTCTCTGCTGTTTGAAATAGGAGAGAGCTCTAGTGAAAAAGGAGTGGAGGTGTGGGACCGAGGCAGACTGTCCTAAATTTCAGCAGGCTTTGAAACCAGGAGCTGGGTGTAGGCTACTTGAACTTTGCAGTCTGTAGAGATTTGCATAAATACCGTGAGCAGTTAATGCTTGGAAAGCTTCCTGAATTTAAAGAAACCTGTTTCCTTGTGTTAAAGGAACACAATATGAGCTCTTACTGTGCTAACACCAGTGTCCAGTTCCATTTTCTTCCCCAGAAAAATACCAACAGAGTTCACTAAGTCTTTTCTAAGGGTTGAGGAAGGGAAAACCTGTTCACAATACAGTCTTGTAAAATGTGAAGAGATCACTCAAGACAGTGATCAAGATGAAATAGACATTATTTATAACCAAAAAGATCATGCATAGACAAGAGAAGTATTGAAACCATTGAGCCTGGAGCATTTGTAGGGTACTCTAGAACTGTGTGAAAGTCATGCTTTTGCCTTAAATAGAAGAGAAGGTATTAGAAAACTGAGAATACTCTCCATATGTATCAAAGGTCGCTGCTTTTAAAAGGTCATCTAACACAAACCTCAAATTCTTCTGAAGCCATTCCTCTAGACCATAACCAAAGCAAAGTATTCCTACAACTCTCAATCATGTGTTTCTGTCATTAGCTGTGGCACATTAGGTGTCCCAGGGCTACTCTAAGCAATAATTGTTCTGTCACTTTGTAACACAGTAGACAAAACAGGGGCATATACAGCCTAGGAACAGTCAATGGTGAACATTTGCTTGACTTATTACACGTATAAAAAGATACTTAAACATTCAGTTGTCTGTTAGCCTGTGCAAAGTGAAATTCTATATGGAGAGAGAAAACATCCTTTGCTTCCACTTGAACATCCATTAAGATCACTGTCTACTTCAGGGCTCATAGTTGAAATTACTGGTCAGAAAACTGAATGGTCAGAAAAGCAAAAAAGTGAGGTTTTTAAAGCATTTATTGTATTGGACCTGCTTCTGAGTTGAAAAAAGGAAAATAATAAATTCTTTTGGTACCTAGAAACAATTAATATTCAGCTCTCACCTGATTTGGCACTGAATTTGTCTTGGATTACTTGGAAAATTGTCTTCTTCATAATCTTTTTGTTATGGGCCTGTAAAGCAATCCTAATGATCTGGACAAGCCCTGAAGCATCTCTAAGGCTTTATGGAAAAATTAATTGAGGATTCACTGCCCTTGGAATTTACTACAAGTGGAAGTTAATAGCTCAGGCAAATTCTCTCCCATATGTTAATAAACTACCGTGGCACTGTGGTGCTTCTGTCTTGGCTTCTCCTCAGTTATTATTCCTGTATCATCTCAATTAGCTTCTACAGGTTCTTATTAATGTAATTCCCACCTAATCCCCTTTCCCTTTTTCCCTTTCCTGTGTCAGCAGCATTTCAATACATAATCTTTTACTGTGTACACTTGTTTATTCCATTTATTTCAGCATATTTTCTAATGGCCACTTCCCATTCTATTCTACTCAAACACTAAATCCATAATTTGCTAGAGAGCCTTCCCAGAACTGCTACAGCTGGCTTGCTCGCTCTCTCTTGCTCTCTCTCTCTCTCCCTCCCCATCTAACTCATAAAGAAAGGATATTCTAGTATTTCCAGTTTCAAATATCTAGAAATAGGTATTAGGAGTTAGGAAGCTCTGGTATGATATTACATTTGCCCCTGTCTTGCTGTGTGCTCTCTTTATTTTCCTTGTCTGCCAGGTCTGCAGCTTGGGACAAGACAGGATGGAGCCATTGTGTCCTATTGAGACACCAGCAGCTGAGTTCTGCTGAGTGACCACTTATTTGCTTCTAATTCATGACAGGAAGAAAGTTATAAAAGTATGAAAACTCATGCAAGCATGAGCTGTCTTCATGGTGCTGTGCAAGAACCAAATACAAATATACTCAGACTTCATAAATGCAGATAATATTTCTCACCCCACCTACTTGCAACAGCAGCAAAAGATAATTTGCTTCTCCAATTAGAGCTTAATCAGTAGTTTAGAAATAACATCAACATACATATTCTCCCGCATTGATCCCACTGCCCTTCCAGCCTACCTAATTCCTGAGTGCAGGCAGTTACAGCATTGCTCAGGTTGGGGCACATCCAGAAGCTCAGGAGGCAGACACTATTGAAGTTCTGCAGGACAAAGAAACAATATTGTAAAGAGGAATTGGGTATTTTACCCTTTCTTCCCTCCTTCCTCCCCAGCGTGTCATCTAATTTAGGTAAACCTCAAACCAGTGTAAACAGAAAATTCCACTTTATTATCAGATGCAGTGGTAAATTATGGTTAACATATTTGTTAAATTAGACAAACCTTTGTGGCACTACTGAAGTCTAAAATGCCTGAAGGCCAGTTCAAATACTGTTAGTACAGTCTAAACTGAAACGTGTTTTCTATAGAAAGAAGCTGCTTCTCTTAAAGAGAAAAGCCTCTACATTTTCTTAAAAGAAACAAGCTTATTTTTCTGTCTCTAGTGCAGCATGTCTTTAAGAAACTTCTCTGTATTGAGGCTATAGCATTTTATTTCCACAGGGAAGTTAAAGTGCTTCTTTAAAGTATTTTGAGAGAGATAGAAACAAGAGCAATATTTTTCTACTTGATATTGCATTTTCTACCAAATAAAATATTTACTCCAGTGAATAGTCCTAGGAATTTTAGATTTCACTTCCATAGGAATTTTTGTTTACTTCAATCATTTTTCTTTTTTTTTTTTCCTTGAAATTNTTTTTTTTTTTTTTTTTTTTTGCTTTTTAATAAAAAATAATTTCAGTCTGACCATTGGCACCACTGACCAGTACATTTACTGCCAGGTCTTTGCAAAATAGTCAATAAACACTAGTTTGATACCCAGTACAATTGAAATAGCAAATAAAGGGTATAAAAAATTATAAAAATTAGTTGCCTACTAAATTTGGTTTAGATTTTGGCTATAGCACAATAATAGTGGTCTTGACTTTCCCATCATAATAATAATAATAATAATAATAATAATGATATTTACCACGGGGAAAGGATTCTGATGTTTAAGTTCCTACTGGTCACCCTAGAATTTGGTTCAGCGTGCTTATTCATCAATAAATGTTTTATATTTCTTGATGCTGTCATGACAATACATGTTGGAATCAGCCTATTCTCTCAAGTACTCTATTTTGCTCTGACCTTTGCACATATCTGCTCTTTTTTTCCCTTTTTCCCTTTTTTTTTTTAATCTACATTTTACTTCACACAAAAGTAAAAAAGGCAATAGCAGGTATTGTCTGAAATTAGTGCCTAAAAAGGCCACAGTAATTACAAAAAAGGTAGTGATTTGAAAAATGACAACTGTAGATGCTTAAATTTTGGCTCAGGTTTTCTGTCTTAATACAAACAGTGATTTCTTCCAGTTAAAGCTTTGTTTTAGTATCACCTTCCACAACACATAGTGAAGAAATTACTGCACATTTCTTTGTAGACAGCTACGGATACACTTTCACTATGCCCTTATTTTTTTAAATAGTCAAAAGACAACGATCATGATCTCATCTTTAAAACAGCCACTGCATCAAATACAACAAATAATAACCTTTTCCAATTGTAAGGTAAACTTTGGCAGGGAAACTAACACCTGAACATGACTTTGGCATGTACATGTAGGAGGCTAATAATTTCAAGATGCCGTTCAGATTCTGAAATAATTCAGTGCTTCCTTCCTCCTTCCTAAAATCAATCTAGGATTCCCCTTTCAAGGTAATTCCAAATAACCTTTAAATATTTTTTTAAACATATCCTAAAGTATCGAAAAAATATGTTGAATGTTGACAAATAATCTTAAAAATTTCAATTGTCTTATTAAATTTAACTCAGAAACAGTGACACAATTAACAAATGTTAATAAATTCAAAAGCTTTGTTAACACTAAGAGATAAAGTAGGCTAGGAAATACCCTGTTAAAATGTTTGATGGGCTAGTCACTTTTGAGAGCAGTGATTATAGAAGCAATCCTCAGATGAAACACTTTAAGAGAAAGATTTGTGGTTTTTTGTAATTAGAAAAAAATTCTCCCAGTTCTCGTCTGCTGAGCTAGGAAAAAAAAAGAAGGACAGGGAAGAAGATCTCAATATTAAATAACAGAAAAATAATGGTGACCAATGAGACAGAGAGTGTATCATCATTGAACAGAAATTATGGTCATAACAAGATTTCCTTGCAAAGATAATTTTGAAAAAAAAATTTTAAACTTATGGCATACAGATCTCACATCTCTATCCCTTCCCTTCCACAAAAAAAAAAAAAAAAACAAACCCAAACAAAAAACCAAACCAAACCAAACAAACCAAACAAAAAAACAACAAAACAAAAGCAACAACAAAACAAAACAAAACAAAAAGCCACAAAAAAAGAATCCTTTCTTTCTCATGATAAAGGCAAAATACAGTGTATTTTGAATGACAACATTTGAAATCCTCAAATGCTCTAAATACTGCCTACTGTAGGAGTTTAAACGAAATGCCTAAGGCAAATCAATATTCTCCTGCCTTATTCTGTCATACTTAGGTCTTTTGTGATTTGGCAAAGTTTAATATTGCTGTGTCTGAGCCAGTGGTGAAATCTGTGAGGTTCTATATGGCTAAGAGGCTCCTACACATGTGATTACCTGCACCAACTGATAATAATTCAAAAATATTTTGTTCTCAGACTTTAACTAAGAAATCCACATGACCTGATTTATTATGAAGAAAACCCTAGGAAAATTTGAAACGAAAGCTCTCCGGCTTGTAAACATTCATTCCAAATTTAACCACAGGTACATCCATATTTGTATTTCTGTCAATACATGGCTTGCTGATTGCATTCATTACTAAGCAATGGCTTATATCTTCAGTACAAAACAGATTCCTTAAAATTTTCATGAAACACAAATATTTCAGCTGCTGAATTGGAGAAAAATATGACTAGATCATTTTAAACATCTCTGTGTCCAGTTTAGTAACTTGATTTGGAGTGTTGGTTTTTTTCTCTTGAAAATAGGAGAAAGGAGAAAGACGAAGGCCCTCTAAGAGGGGCTGTGAAAATCAGCTCTCCTAAGCCACTAAGTACAAAAGATTTATTCCTTTCTGCCCTTCAGTTCTCTTCTGTTTATATCTGCTGCTGTGCACTTGGAGTAGGCTTCTGGTATCTCCAGGGCTAATAATGGGGTTGCCAGACAGCGATGTTGTTCCTGGAGCAGGTTGTCACAGGCCAACAGGCTGAGGCAATTATGGCAAGGAAAAGTAAAAGCAGTGAGTTAACAGAGGCAGGCTGTTGCTCTGTTTGCCTGGGGGATTTTCCCAGTGATATTAGCTTTGACCATTAGATGACCAATTACAGCAGCTAACAGAGAAATGGAGCATGTCTCTCTTCAGTGGAGACTATTGAGACTGTGAAGAAAAATAGAACAGCATCTGCTTCATAGCACATAAAGATCCTGAAATCCCGGTTACAAGGCCCAGCAGAGTAGGAATAGGCTTGAGGATGGGCCATATATTAGGGAAGGGTTGAACTGCACAGAGGTATGTAAAGGAGGTTCAAGCAAAACTCCTGTAACTCTCAGCCAGTAGGGCTTCATGCAAGAAAGAAACAAAGATGGATTTTGCCTTCTCATTAACAACCGAAGTCACATATGGAAGTTGGCTATTTTCATTCACAACTTAGGCTGGCAGGGCTACGTAGAACAAAGAGCTGCTGAAAATTGATTCCTTCTTACAGCCAGTCCAAATTAGTATAAATCCAGAGAAAAAACTATTGGTCCTGTTCACAGGAACCATTATTAATTTAGGGAGTGTCCTGGATTCAGCTGGGATAGAGTTAATTTTCTTCCTAGTAGCTGGTACAGTGCTGTGCTTTGGATTTAAGATGAGAATAATATTGACAACACACTGATGTTTTAGTTGTTGCTGAGCAGTGCTTACACTAAGTCAAGGACTCTTCAGCTCCTGCCTCATGGTGCCCTGCCAGCCAGGGGGCTGGGGGTGCACAAGAATCTGGAGGGGACACAGTCAGGGCAGCTGACCCGAACTGGCCAAAGGGATATTCCATACTATACGGCATTATGATCAGCATATAAAGTTGGGAGAAAGCTGGCTGGGCACTGCTGCTCAGGAAGAGGCTGAGCATGGGTTTTTTGGTGATGAGCAATTTTTCATTTGCATCCCTTGTTTTTCTTGGTTTCAAGTTCTCTTTCATTTTGTTATTTTCCTTTTCTCTATGATATTTTATTATCATCATTGTCATCATTTTATTTTATTTTATTTTATTTTATTTTATTTTATTTTATTTTAGTTATTAAACTGTTCTCATCTCAACCCCCAAGTTTTATTCCTTTTACCGTTTGTATTCTCTCTCCATCACACTGGGAGGAGTTGGGGATGGGTAGTGAGCAAGCAGCTGGGTAGTGCTTAGTTGCTGGCAGAGGTTAAACCACAAGAGGGGTATTCATTTCCTGCAGCAAAAAAGGCAAGAACTGCTCTATCCTATGAACAGATTTCCATACTACACCAGTCAAGAACCTCAGCCAACTGATGTGTGACAACCCTTTACAGACAACATTATACCACTTTTTACATCATTCCATTACGTCTTTCAAATTTCAAGAAGCTGAAGACTTCAGGGTTTTTTCTCCAGAAGCTCTACAGAGTGGGAAAAACAGAACAGAAAAACATTCGGGGAAAGAGATATTCTGGATCAAAGGGAGATGGAGAGGGCCAAAGTAGCTAAGACACCTTATGCTTTCCATAGATCTATGCAGGAGCTCCATGGAGAGGGGCAAGAGCCTCTGCTGCTGTAACAAGGTTGGCCATGTCCTCTTATGAACCAGATTCCTGCATTGTACCAACCATTGCACCAAATACGGCTTAGCAGTATCCATCACAAATCCGTCTGGATTCCAGGGACATCTAAGGAAGAGAGCTACAAACTTACCCACATACACCCACTGTACTTTATTGTGGCACGTTTTCTGAGCCTTCACAAACATAAACAATGATAAATGCAAATATCTACGCAGAACAATAACCTTTCTGATGTCAAAATGCAAACAACCCTGAAGGTTCACCTTATTATGATATTAATTACTTCTAAAAAATACAAATATCTTGAGTCATTAAAACATGAACACTTGCATTCAGAATTCAACAGTACTATCTAAAATTTTCTCTCAGATCCATATATCATATTTTGATATTTCATTCTTTAAGTCAATCTTCAGGCTTTTTATATATTTTAAAAACCTAAAGGAAGGAATAAGCATGTTAAATATTATTGCTCAAATAAGGTCTTTGATAGCATCAAAGCACTGGATAGCATCATTTTTAGCCACTGTATGAGTAGTAAAAGTATGCAAGATGTAAAAGAAAAGTAGTTGCTCTGAAAAAGTAAAGCATTGAAAGGAAAGAATGTGAAGAAACTAAGCTATGGAGATATGAAAATAAAATCTGTACAAGCAGAATATTTTTTCCAGAATTTTTTTCAAAAAATAGTAGATTTATGAAGATTAAAGTCTTACATTTTTAAAGCCTTTTCTAAACAGAGTCTCTACTTTCTGAGATAAGAGCCAGTCAGCTTGTATGTTCCCACCTATAACTTCCCAGGCTACATTTGAAAACATTCCCCTTTGTAGATACAGGACTAAATCCTGTATCCTTTGCAGATCAGTAAAATAATCCCATCTATTTCTATGAGTTACAGATATGTCTATAATGCCAATTTTTTTTTCCACATTAGTTAGCCCTTAGTGCACATGACATTTCTCTTCGCATTATACTTTCTCTCAGAGATTGTACCCAACAATATGCGAAGGAATCCCAGGCTTGTCACGATAGAAGAGATTCATACTGCACTATCTTTTAATTCCTTCCTTTTCCAAGCTCAGTGTTTGAGATTCTTTCATCATCATTTTTATTCATGTCTGAAGCTAAACATCCTTCTATTGTTGAATTATGGTTCCTCACCAAAATGATTTTTTTCCACTGAAGTCTAAGAGCTTCCATGGGGCTATGCTTTGGATTTGTAATGAAAACGGTTTTGGTAACAGATGTTTTAATTACTGCTGAGCAGTGTTGACACAGCAGTGCGTCCTTTTTTGCTTCTCACTGTCCCACCAGCAAGGAGGCTGGGGGTGCACAAGGAGTTGAGAGGGCACATAGCTGGGACAGCTGATCCCAATAGACCAAAGAGTTGTCCTAGACCATATGGCATCATCCTCAGCATATAAAGCAGGAGGAAGAAGAAGGAAGAGAAGACATTCAGAGTTATAACATTTATCTTCCCATGTAACTGTTAATCATGATGGAGCCCTGGTTTCCTGAAGATGGCTGAACACCTGCCTGCCCATGGGAAGTGGTGAATTAATTCCTTGTTTTGTTTTCCTTGATTTCCTTGCACAAGCAGCTTTTGCTTTACCTATTAAACTGTCTTTATCTAAACCCACGAGTTTTCTCACTTTCACCCTTCAGAGTCTCTTCCCCATCCCACTGAATGCAAGCGAGCAGCTGGGTGAGGTTTAGATTCCGACCAGAGTTGAACCATGACAGAGATACAATCCATAGTTGAATTCAGCCACATTATGGGGCCCCCTCTGAAGCCACATTTTTCACAAAAACATATAATCCCACTTTAAAGCTGATAAAACAGATGTTCTTTGGTGGATTGAGTACTGTGCAGGTACGCTGAAACACATCAAGCCACGAAAAACTATTCTGGTGCTCATTTTCAAAATCTGAAAACAAAATGCAAGAAAAAACATTCAATAAGAGTAAATTAATATTCATCAGTAGAACAGATGTATTTCTAGCCAATGCTTTTCCCAGCAGAGTGCTATTTCCTAAATATACTATTTTCTTGGGAAAATTCTTTCTTGCATTCTCCTTCTTTGAATAGGCTTCCTGCTGCTCATATATAAAAGTAATTGTACTTATAGGATAACCTCTGCATTCTCTACAGGCTTTGTTTCTTTTCTTTCTTAATTCTTTATATATATCCTAATCAGTACCTAAACCTGGAACATCACTCTACATCTGGCACGTACTGTTATTTCTTCTTTTGGCTTCTACCTTTAAACAAAGACTCCTCACTTTTCTGAAAGTGTTTAAAAGGTTGATCCACTGCAGTAAATACACTGTAAATACAGCCGTGCTTTTTATTAAAATGTTTCTATTTTCATTAAAACCATTCCTTGTTTGCTATCTGTAAGACTAAGTCCTGCCTACCACATCTTGAAATTACGGAAAAGTCTGCATGCCCATACCTTTTATACTGATAAGTCACTCTACTATGGAAAAAAGATATGTCAATAAGTTTAAATTAAATAAATTCAAATAGATCTGTGCAGTGCTGGAGAAGGATAGGCTTAGCAGGAAAAGTGTAAGTCCAAAGGGTAGATAACAGAGGAGAAATGCGTCCTTAATCAGATTTTGGGTCAAATAATAGGTGAAGAAGGACTCACAACCCCTAGTAGCCCTTTACCTCTTGCACAAATGGAACAAGCCTGGCAGCCTCATTCTGCCAAGAACCACAGCATCTGCTTCAGCCAAGCTCCCTGTCACACACTCAGCTCTGGTTTACAAATAATCCTAAAGGGCAACTGGAAGCTACATCCTCCTCCTGGACTTTCCTGGGTCAGAACTAGAATATCCAGCATCTTCAAGCAACTCCTGAAACATTAAGTGTACAATGGAAAATGTTTGAAAGATATCTAAGAAAGCTAGGTGGGTTAGTAAAGCAGTAAACACCTTGCATGTTTAGTTAAATGTCTTGGTAGAGAAACACAGGAGTGAACTTAAGGTCACTTACACCTTTATTAAGGGCTATCTCTATCTGGAGCTGCATACTGATACCCTCTTCCTTGATATATATCCGTGCTAAATCTGTCTAGAGAAAAACAGAACATAAACAGAAGAACACAACTGGATAAAAAATGCAATTACACTTCTGCAAACTATGCTGCATGCTTGACTCCAGTTTAAAGCTAAGGTGTCAGTTCTCATTTTTTATAAATCAGTTCACCAGTTTCTTCTTGGGAGGTAACTGCTTAGAGTTCTCACATGGTTGCTCTCCTAGGGGAATTTAATTTCTCAGTTTCAACATGCCCAAGGCATCTGCTTTTCTTACTGACAAGACACAATCTTACTGTCACTGACATCAGAGGGAATTATCAGTACATTTGACAACAGTGATGTTCAGCACTGAATATAGCTATTATATACACAAAAATAACATGGCAGCTTACTAAAAAAGTTTGGAAAAGAAGTACTTGGAAAGCTTTCATTTAAGTAAAAAAAAAAAAAAAAAAGATTATTTTAATTTTACTGTTAACATTTTAAGAAGTGGCTTTATAGGAGAGGAAAAAGACTGCTTACTCACAGCAAAGTCTGCCTGGACATACTGAGAAGACACTGAAGAAATGATTGGCAGTGCTTTACATAAATTATAGATAAACTAGTAAATAATTTGAAACTGTTGCTCAAAGAAAAGTTGATCTTCACAGCAAGAAATGGCATTTGGATTTTTTTTCTATTCAGAGAAAACTTTCAGATACTTTTGTACTTGGCTTTTTTTTTAATGATATTTCACTCTTTGGATACTGTGCTGCAAGCTTCAGCAAGTCTTAGGAACTAGACTGTAGACCATTATAAGCTATGTAAAAAGTGACATAATCCAGTTCGAGCATTAACAAATACCTGCCTATAAGGGTTTTGTGGTTAGAGCCCTTGACTGTTTACTAGAAACACAAATACCCTGCCAATAGTACAGAACCCAAATCACATGTTTCATATACATATGTGTTTTATAATTAAAAAAACTGGTTAGGAAAGTGGAGGCCAGTTTATGTTAACAAATATGAGTTAAAGGATATCTAAGTCCCTCTATTGCCTCTGCAATACACTTCCAAGTTCTCTTTGTATAATAAAACACTTAGGTCCTTCTTTTGGAGTGTATCTAGTATACAATTAATAGCATGACTAGGTTCAATACTTTAAGAATTAGGAGTAATGTTTACAATTTCTTTTTTATTTACAAGCTAAAATTCCATTTTGAAATGTTTAAAAATAGTATGCAAATTTCAGCAAAATTTCTCCTGAGATCTTTTGTTGTTTAAGTGAACCTGGTGCCTCTGAGCTGTGTTCATGCTCAGGAAATAGTGCTTGCCTGATCAGAGTCTGCTGAACTCAACACCTGTCTTCTCATTTTTTATGGTGAGCACCAGTGCTCTGTTCTTCTAAAGGCTGATTTAGACCTTTCTTGGTAAGCTAACTTTTTTTGTCATTTGTTATTGACACTCATAAAACCAGATAACCTTATGCAACTCATGACATAATTATTCTCAGCATGAGGCAATCAGACTGATATCTTTGGTAAGTTGTCAAGAGCTCATCAAAAGTGTCCAAACATCTAGATTGGAAATTCAAGTTATCTTGGAGGAACCAGACATCCATTTCAATTTTAGTGGGGTAGCATTTTATAATACAGAAAAAATTACCATAACAATGACAGTTTCTTTTATCTTCCTTAAAATCACAAAATACTGATAGTGGCAGCATAAGATACTGTGGCTGTTTACATTGCAGTAGCACATTGAAAGGTCACAACAAAAAGCTGATAGAGATCTCTCAGTGTTAGGTGCGGCTTCAGAATCTGAGCTTACAGTTCAAATAAACACAGCAGAATGAGCCTGGATTGAAGTAACTCTTTGACTAAGACTTAGAAGGAAGACTTGATCTTTGGGTATGGTTAAATGCTTGCCTTTCTATGCCATTTCTTCATTCTACATGCCAGTCCCTAATTTGAAACCGGTCATTACATTTCAATAGAAATACTCTTGTCTTTGCATTTTTCAGTGTAATATCAATAACTTCAGCTCAGCAGGACAGGGGATGAGATACCACATGCAAAGCAGATTGAAAAATAGTCTGTTTGACATCAGACATACTACAAAGACAGAGAACAAGTTAACATTTCTCTTCTGACCTTTTGACATCATATAGTATCTATTTTAAAAACAACAACAAAACAAACAAAAAAACAGTGTAACATTCTGGTTGCATTAATGTACACATAAATTTACTGTATCTTAAAATACTGTGCCTTGAAAACAACTTCACTGAAAAATAAGATTAAAAAAATAGCCTTTTGGTTTTTTGTCAGGTTTTTTCCTCCAACAGAAGGCAGTGTATAGTCCATCTGTTTTATAAGAATGTTTTATAGCTTGTTTACTGCTTAAGACTTGTACAGAAGGTCAATACAATGCAGACTAGTAGTACGAAAGTGGCAAGTACCTATTCATAGTTGAAAGAATGGCATCATACATCAATTGTCTCCAGAATCATTAAATTATGGTCCTGAAGAAATGAAAGATTAAATTCACAATCTAATAATTCTCTCACAATTCTTTCATGAAAGATGCTGGGGGCATTTTTTTTCTTTGGTAAAGATGTTTGAAACATGAACATGAAATAATATTTTTACATGCAAACAAAAGTGTTCACTGGTCACTAGTAATTGTCTCCTATGGCCATTGGAAGTATAAGCAGTTAGCATTCTACTGTTTGCAAATATGACTTTAAGTTTTCATGGATTCCAGCAGCTGACATAATCTAATATAAACAGATGTCAGAGGAATAGGGTAAAGTTCCCTAGGTTCCTTTTCATGCCTATGCTTTTCCTTGCATTTTGTAGATTTTTATCTGATAGGACTTACATACTGTTTGAGAATTGAAGGTTGGAATGCCAAAAGTTTTGTGTAATGCCTTTGTAATATGCCAAAAATTTTAGATATCACAGCATGGAGACTTCAGAGGCAGATGAAGATTAAACGAGTTCTAAAAGTGCCTGTCAAATATATTCTTCTTCACTTTATTTTTGGAGTTAAAATATTTACTAGCAATTGCAGAATATGATTTATCTTATTGGCTGGCCAGGGAAAAAAACACTGTCCTCCTAACATTCCTGCAAAAGAAATAAAAAAGTCTGTTTAAGGGATAAATGACCTATCACTCAGAAGGATTAAAGTTTTTAAGCACTCTGATAAAAAGAAGTGAGCACAAAGGAGTGAAATCTGTTCAGAGTTTACCTTTGGGTCACATGGAAATTCCCAAATAACACACCTGCCACGTTTTAACACAGGCTGTTGGAAACTTACCAGAATGTACTTTTTTTCCACATTCCTCCAAATTTCCATTTCCCCCAGCCACCCTTTCTCCCTGTCACAAACACGGGCAAAGGAATCAGAAATCCCTCTCATGCCTTGCTTCGACAAGCCAGAGAGTCCCCCAAACTTTTGATTCTTCTTAGATGTACTCCTATGAACAGTAGGGATGCCTTGATAGAATAGCCGGCTTAAGGCCCAAACAGTTTAATTTATTTAGCTGATTAGCAACAGCAGAGAAGGAACTTACTAGTTGGTAGCACTAAACTGTGTTCTACAAGTAGTTCAGTTGAAGTCAACAGGAAGGTGGAAGGAATTAAATGTTCCTCAGTTCATCAAAGCAAGTCAAATATTGCAAGTAATTATTAACCTATCTGATGTCATATTGACATGAATACCAAGTGAGTTTCTGTATGGAGTCCACCCACACAATTTTGGATTGGTCCCTGTGTGGGATGTGGCAGAACACACACTAAACCAATTTTTAATTTGAAGCTGGAAGACAATAAATTCTTTGGAAGGTACATAAAGAGACATCTTCATAGGTTGTAGCTAGTATTAATAAAATCTTAATTACTTGACTAAAATGAACAAAAAATCCTCTCCAACAACAGCAATAATAACTGAGGAGTAAGGGTGAAAGATTAACAATGTGTTCAAACACAGAAGGCAAGGAGAGTAATGAGACACATACAAGAGAAGGACAGGAGTTTGTGCTGGGTGACAAAGTACTTATGAGTCAAACATATAGCACTTTCACAACCGAAAAAAAGGTGAAAGGGAAGCAAATGCTGTATGGTATTAAGTTGTACTACGAGTAAAAGATTTAAACCCAAATGAGTTAATTACCCTGTTCTACTTGGTGTTTATTAAGCATCAGTTGGAGTCCTAGATTCAATTTTAAGCATCATATTTGAAAAATAACAGGCAAATTAGGGAGTTCAGAGAGAAATAAAAAATGATTAAACATTTAGAAAACAGGTCCCACAAGACACCATCTAGGAAAAAAAAATGCTAGGGGGAGACATGGTAACTGAGAAAATATGCTAGGGGATGTAACAAAAGGGACAGTGAGCAATAATTCTTGCATAGTCTTCTTTGACAAATAGTAGGTCTATTGGGAAGCTACAACAAGGAAACTATGCTTTAGATAAACATAAACTCCTTATAAGAAAGGTCTAGGCTTTAGGGAATATGTCACAGGGAGGATGCTTGATCACCTTCATGGAGGTTTTCAAGGTTAAATAGACAACATTGGTCCTCAAGGTTTTGGGATAGTGTACTCTTGTTACATTGCAGGGAACAGACTTTTTGGCTTTAGACATCCATTGTGAGCCAGGTCTTTCATGTGCCTTTATATGGATGTGGATATGCAAATACACACCTAAATACTTCACAGATATATATGGAGGAGTACATGTAATTGATAATCCTTCTGTTATGACACAGGTGCACGATCCAATATCTCATAAGTGAAGACAATAAATGTCATAACAGGGACTGGTCACTTTTTATACAGAGTGGATTTTCTCCTTTCACTGTTCTCCAGACTGCTCTGTCCAGCTTTTTACTTGACAACTGTGCAATGCAGAAACTGCTGAAATAGTGAAGAGCAGGGAAATACAAAAGACGGTTTAAGTTTCAAGCTCCGACTTCAAGTTCTTCTCTCAAGTAACAAATGATAGGACAAGAGAAAACAGCTTCAAGCTGTGCCCGAGGTAGTTTAGATTGGATATCAGGAAAAATTTCTTCATTGAAAAGGTTGTCATGGACTGGAACAGGCTGCCCAGGGAAGTGGTGAAATCACCACCCCTGGAGGTGTTTAAAAGATGTGTAGATGCAGCACTTAGGGGCATAATTTAGTGGTGGACTTCGCAGCACTAGATTTACAGTTGGACTATCTGATCTTAAACGATTCCAACCTAAATTGGATCTGTTGATGAACAATATTTGCTTGGTTCCAGCTATTTATACTCCTTGATAAGTAGATATTATAAAAAGGATTTTCCTAAACCTGTAAATAGGTGTTGAAACAATGAGAAAACCTGAGGATTCCAGCAGTGCCATCTTTATTCATCAAAATAAACTAGGAAGAAGAAATGGGCAGAAAATAGAGTGAACCAAATTTTTATATGTTTTCATGTTCTTTACTCAGTATTTCCTTCTGCAAGAATGGCTTTTTTCCATTTCATAGGAATCTCGTTTTCAGAAGAGGAAGGAAAGAAAAATGTCAACCAGATATACTGGATGTCTAAATTAAGATACTCAGTTGTCTTTTGTTGCTTTGATAGCAACAAAACTGTCTCTCTCTAGTGCTGAAGTCTGCATATGTTTTCTGGTCTGAATAATTTCATTACCTTCATACTGTAGCCAGCCACTGTGGCAAATCTAATTAAGTATTTCCTCATTTTATGTAGGACAGAGCAACAGAAAGCTATTGCTCTCGTAAGTATAGTGATGTGAACAGCTGTAACACACACTGTAAAATACTGCCTTCAGAAATTTTCATGCTAGTGGAAATTCTCACTAAAGTTTCATGCGTGAAACACCGCAAGTCCCCTTTAACTCAATAAGACTGCAAAACACTGTCATTTGATAAGAATCCTAAAATAAAACTGTCAGCAGAACACTGCAAAAGAGCTAGAAAAGTTACTTTAATATGCAATACTTGCTGGTGTCTGACAAAAGGGGAATGGAGGCAAGTTATAAGTAAATTTCCCCCTTGCAACTGAAATCATGTTAGATCTTCTGTTGCCGGAAGACCCCAGATATAATGGGCTGTAATAGGGCTGTGATCCCTTTTCTCCATGCTTTGTAAAGACTAGTGCATAGGCCAGAAAGTGTAGAAATTAAATAGTATGATGGTCCAATAGATGGGCTAATAAAGTGGTCGGGGTTTTCTTTTCAGTTTTCTGGTTTTTAAATGAACGGTTTAATTCTTAGATTTCCCCTTTTTCAAATAATTCAGTATGAATCCAAAAGTCTGTTTTCTTAGGGTTTTTTTTCCTGCAGTTTTATTGGCTGGATCGAGCTCTGCTAACTTTAACTCCCCCTAGATATCAAGAACAGCCTTTGCAACTAGCCTTACCTACAAGAAAAATCCTGCTCTACCCCATTCTTGTCAACAACTCTCCCAGTACCTCACCTTCATGTACAAAAGTAGCAAACAGTTCCCTGTAGGGCTGTCAATGATGTTTCAACAGCTAAAAGACAGGACCTTTTGCCTAGTGATGCAGTCAATTTCCTTATCCTCTTTCCTTCTGGATATTGTGTGATCTTGAGTTACAGCCATGGCCTCCATCAGTCCATGGAAGTGTCCCACATCTGTTGGTATGAAACAGCAGTCTGGCAGGACTTACTCTAGCAAGTTGCCTTTGAGTCCTGATCACACAGTTAAATTTTGCTGTATGCAGATGTTTAGAAAATGCCCTGCTAACAGAGACATCTAAAGGCTACAAAGAACAGCCCCTCCTTCTATTCCCCTGTCACTACTGAGAAAGATGCCTTTAAATTTTTCCTTTCCCTGTAGAAATCTTTGCCTGGATTTGAAGATAATAAAGGTGCAGCCTTTAAATGAAGTGTGCAAAGTCTAAATACATTGTTGTGAATTAAGTCACAGTAAATTAATCACTGATTATACAAATGAAGATAAAAAGTGGAGCTCGTGCATGGCATTCACAATGCCGCGTAAACTGTACAGGGCAGGGACTGCTTCTTGCCATGGCAACCTCATCCCAGGATTTCTCCTCAGCCTTCTACATGAAAAAGCTGCACCACTGCTGTTGTGCATTGTGTCACTGATCTAAGGAAAGGGACAGGTCTCATCCCACCTGGAGAGGAAACCAGAACTGGGGATTGCAAGAAGGAAAATTATACTTATCCCAGAAACAGGAAAACTGTCCAGATTTACTTGCCTCGCCCAACGTAACACCATAAACTTTATGCTGAGCATTTAAAGAACTTCTTGTTTTTCACATAATCCTTTCAGAGAGCTGCAAGAATTGTACTAGTGATCTGTGATGAAGAGAGGATACAGAATTTTAATTTCAAATCTGTCTCAGGTTTTCCATAATATAATGTCTTTCTTAATGCCAGAAATTAACAAAATGCTTAACAACTTGTTGCAGTTGAAGTGCACTATGATATGTTGACAACTGGAAATGAATACGTCATCAAAAAAGATCGAAAATATGTAACTGAATGAAACACAAGTATATATATATATAAAAATATATATATATGAATATGCACAAAATATACAAAATGTATAAATGTGTATATATATATTTTATATGTGCTTATGTAGTGTGTGTAAAGTGTGTATATGTATTTAATGTAAAAATACATCTATATATAGGCAGCTTACACTTAAACTCTAAAAATAGAAAACTTGACCATGCAGAAAAGCAAACATATTAATCTCATATAAGACTTACATTTCCAAAGATATTAATTCTGTTGATGCCATGTGTTATAACTGCACTACAAACCATTCATGCTCATTCTTTCTAGGTGGGCTACTATTAAAACCTATAGAATGGGAGACAGTATGCTGCAACATTCAGAACTGGGGCACAAAAACCTTTATTCTTCAGTTATATTAGATAAATCAGAATATTGTATTCCTGATGTCACAGTGTTCCAGCCCCAAAATCTATGAGCAATTTCTTTATGCCTACAGAGAAATAAAATTTGGTGACATGGGATGAGTTGGAGAAGATGAAAAGACTACATATTGGGATGGTTATGAAGTCCTACCACATGTAATGGAATATTTAGCTCCTGAGATGACAAATGGAGTCTTTGGGGCAATAAAGTAATAAAGACCCTGAGTGAACAAATCAGTAGAATGAAACTACCTTGGAGTTTAAACCAAGCATGTACTTGCCTTAATGAGATGATAGAACAAAAATTACTTGCTATTACGTACCCAAGACAGTTACAATTTCTTCAATAGTAGAGTTGTACTATTGCAAAACGTGCTGATGAATAAGTTGATAATTTTGAATTAAATTCTTTAGAATTTTTTTTATTTTATTTAAAATTAGAGTGTTAAATTCATGTGGCCATACACCAGCTGCAGATAATAATTGTGTTTCTGTTTGCTTTAGAAGAATAGGATTATAGAAGCAGGGCGATAGTCTGTTAAAAAAATAAATGAAGCATCATCTCCTTATGTGTATGACAGCTTGGTTTTCACAAACACTTTAATATATGTGGCTTACAAATAAAATGTAAGAAGTTTTGCCATGATTTGGATGCTTACTGTTCTGAGTGCTTTTTCTGAGACATTAATTTCCACCACATTCCAGCAAGAACCGCATCCCCAGAATTTTTCCTGGTCATAGCACATTCCTCTGTAGACAGCCAAAGATAACACTGTAATGTTTTTGGGTTTTTAAGAAAGCATCATCTTCTCGAAAACTAAATTTCCTTTAGTTGCTTCTTAATCAATATGAATTCTTTCCACTCACTGGGAAACAGTCTTTACAAAATTAAATTTCATTTTTTTAAAAATAGCAAAACATATCGCACAAGCTTGATTGCTTCTTCATCCAGCACTGTGTGAAATTTAAAAACAAAGCTCCTGTAGGAGATGGTAATTTTAAAAAAAGTAAAGAATGGAGGCTGCAGAGAAGTTCTTTCAGGATATTTGCACTATTCTGAGTAAAAACATTATTTTGGTTTCTTTTCCTCACTTCAATTTATTCAAATACACTATATTAATAACAGAACAAAAGACCAGTAGTGAGGAGCCTATGGTGTAAATGTACGTGACAACTGGACAGTGGACCATTTCTTTCGGCAAAGAGTTCCATTTGGAAGAGAAATTAACAACAGAAAAGTGGTTCTAAAAATAAGATAAATATAAGGTAATCTGTGTCTTAATCTGCTTCATTGTTTGGTAAATAACCTGATATAACTGGCAAAGAAAGACATCAAGAAGTGTTTGTTTATGTTGCTATGGTTAGTAATCTCCCACTTCAGGATGTAAGCTTTTTTCCTATTGTCTATTAGTGTCTGAATTAATTCTTTCCCTGTACAGCTCCATTTCATCTTTGACTGACTGCTCTGGTTACATCAGTGACTCACTTGGTAGGCTTAATGGATGCATTTCCATGTAAAAATAGCTAACAAGTGTTGTGTCAGCTAACCAAAGAGAATAAATAGTTTAAAAAGTTCTTTAACACTATATATTATGGTGTTTTCCTGTTGTTGTTATTCTCCTACTATGCACTAACACTAGATACAATTGTATTGTAAAACATATTATATGAATACAAAAGCTGTTGTTTTATTGCAGGCTGTCTGACCAACCTCTCTTCTTTACAATTAGCTCATTTCTATAATTTTACAACAGTTTAGGTTATTCTCTTCAGTCTGAAGAAAGATAAGCAGTACTTCAAGGTGAGTGTGTACAAACCCGAGTCCAGCTGATTTGAAAAGTCAAAAGTGTAAAACTGCTCATAAAGAGTAGTTTGCTTGCTTAGGAACACAATAAATTAGTATACAGATAAAAGAGCACACAAATGCCTCTGTCTGCACTGCTCTCTTTTGGCTAAACTTTCTTCTTTGAGTGGTCTCACACTAATCAGGGTCTGAATCATGATCCAAGTAGTCAATATTTTTATTTAGTCAACTGTTTTTTGGGTTAATAAATGTATGATATAATTATTTCATTGGCAAAAGTAATGAAAGCAAGCAATATGGGGTGATGCCTTTTCCTGGTCTTAAAATCAAGAGTCAAACACGGTTAGAAGGGAAAAAGGGATTTTACCTTGGTATTTATTTTAAGGATCCTTAGGTGTACTACATCCAGGTGGAATGCACCTCCATGCACACCGCAATGCACACCCCCAAAAGATCTGGTATTACATTATAGGTCTTACTAATTAGCATATCTATCAAAGATTCCCCAATGAGAGGCTTGGGTGAGGCCCCTTCCCCTAGGAACCTTCCCCTGGATGGGTCTTAGTTTACAAAATGGGTTCTGGAGAGGACGTTGGGGACTGAGGCATATTGCTCCCTAACTACGAAACCTCTAAAATGTTTAGTCTCCACACTTAACAAACAAGTCCAAGAATGTAGGCTAAAGCACTAGGAATACAGAAGTTGTAAAAAGGCATAACAGGGGTTTAAAAGGAAAGGCAAAAAATCATCACGGCATCAGGGTAACTGACAAAAACTTCCTATCATTATTATACAAGAAAAGGAGTATCTGACCTTTTGTCAGATCTGAAATTTTCAATCTCAGAATGTAGGATACTACACTTAAACAGGAATAATCAGCTGCAAATAATGTGTGTGTAGCAGCTGGCTGGAGAGAAGTCCTGTAAAAGATTCTGGGCCTTAGGATTGATTACAAGCTGAATGAGTCAATAATGTTATCCCAAGAAATCACACCAAGGATACACATATGAGAAGATAGGCAGCAAGATTGTACATGAAGCAATGTTATTGCTTTGGCTTGTATAAAATCTCTACTGAAATTTCTTCTTCCATTTTGAACAATTCACTTCTAAGAAAGATGCTGAGCTAATGAATAGACTGCAATGGAGAGGAATCAGAATGATTACAGACCCTCAGAAGATGGACCACAAGGTAAATTCAAGAAACAATGGCTGGATAGCCTAAGAAAAGGCTAAAGTAAAGGAAGAAGGATGAAAAAGCTCTTGTTTATTGCAGCAATGAATGTACGTATACTAATGAGAGTCTACTGGCAAGGCTGGATAACCACTTTAGTGGATGTGCTAGAGAGATTGCAACATCTCTTTCAATAAACTGGGCAAATATTTGCACTGGCCATGGAAAAGGCAGATTGCTTCATCACCTGGAGAGGTAAGCTAGGTGACTTCCTGTCACCCAGCTCTATTCATTCTGCCACAAATAAGACGTCATTTCAAGGGGGGAGAAACTGAATACTTATGAATGTCAGTTTCTGACAGATAAGTAACACCACCAGGTACTTGCATGTCTGTTTAATTAAATAATGTCACTGCTTTTTAGAAATATTAATAAAAAGAGCATCACAGTGTTATGTGGCAGATATAAATCCACCCATTGCACAGATGAATGAACTTAATGCAAAGTGATTACATGATGTTTCTCTAGGGACCCTTTCCTCATTTTCATTTGTGTTTGCCCTACTCATACGTCAACTCAAGATTTACTTTGTTGATTTTGTTTAAATGGAAAGCCCTATTAGTGTATCTGTTATATAAATACATATGATTCTATGTATGCTGCATACTGTACATACAGTTTCTATGTACAATATCAGTGATGAGATCATACCCAGACTAAACAAATGGTTCTTCAGACAGTGACCACTAAGGAAAAAAAAAAAAGATGTTAATGAGATATCTTGTGGATCCCCAAATTTATTTTCGTAATCCACATATGAGTTTAAATATTTATGAATGCATTAAGCTAAACAAATTTCTTCCGTATATTTTGATCTATCTCTCCAAATACTCTATTTGTCTCACTTAAATTGTGACTCAATGATCCAAAGTTTGATTTACACTTAGATTCTAAGTTATATATTAAGATAAACCTTTACTGGTACTTTCTATGATTGTTGCAATAGGCTTTCATGGACCATATGAGATTTCTGGATGTGAAGTGTTTTCACTGACTTTATTTTAGCTAACATACTTTTTACTTAGCAAAAATAAAACTGAACAAGATATCATTTTTAGCCACAGATGAGTATATTTCCTGAAAACCAGAAACTGTTAACTTTGCAATATCAACAAAAACCATTCAACATGTATCTTCAAGATTTATGGTAGCGTTCCATGTGTTACATCTCAGTTGGAAAGATTTTATCTGTGACCTTTTTTCACTCCAAAATTTATAACATTTGATAGTCTGTACTGCAGATTAAATCTCAGTTGTTCTCTTGCAGTAATAATAAAATACTCTTAAAACTACATTCTTGTTATTAAAATGCCCATTGTTTACAAATAAACAATATGATTGCCTCTTACTATGGCTCCTGATTGGTAAAAATGTAAAATTGTTATAAATTTTCTATTTTATTAGAACAATTCCCAGGAGACAAATACTTCATCTGCATAGCGAAGTAATTCAACAATTTACAGTAATACTGCATGGGAAAAAAAAGAGTATTTTTCCCTCTACATAAGAAAAATAGTACAATTATCAGCTTATTACTGTGATATGACTCTAAGAAGCATTCCTAGTTCTAATTACATCTGTACAATGCCACCCTTGAAAAAAACAAACATCTGAACTCTGCTAACCTGTCACTTTAAGCTGTTCACCTTCATAAGACCTGAAAGCAGAAATCAGGCCCCAACCTCAGGTTTTCTAACAAACTGGATTTCACAAAACTTCTTCACTTTTTAATGAGGCATCTCAGAATTCTGCCAGGTTTTCCACTCTGTGCTATTTTCCGTGCTGCATTTGGAAGGCATACCTTCTAAAATACAGCGGACTGTTGGGAAGCAATTTCTTCTCACAGCAGCAAGGTGCAGCCCACCAGCACTATTTTCTTTCTCTGGAAGTCCTGGCTCCAAGGTTTAAGTTCCTACTAAATACTGAGTTGGGAAAACTGCAACTCAAGTGACAAAATCTTTATTTCGATGTGGCAGAGGGTCCTTGATAAACATCATAGTCCTGTGATTGCTGAGCTCGGGGTAGAACCACCATGGGACTTTTCCTGGCACAGGATGGCCCACGTGATGCTCAGGGAGCAGGACCAGCTGCCAGGTTCTGCAGTGAGATGCTGCCCCTTGGAGGGTTTCTGGCTCCAGCTCGTTCTGATATCAGCAGATCTTTGGCACCTGAGCCCAATGACTTTGGGGAGAGGACCACAGGTTTCGTCACTGCCTGCTGTGGGCATTTGCATGTGTGTGCCATGGCAGGACATGTGGGGATGGGGATCAGACTCTGCAGCTGACAAACACAGCTACCAGGCAGTGATCCCAGCTGGGACAAAGCAGAGGTGCTCCCGAGTCCCTCTGCTCCCTGATTTTGCTCTCAGCAATGTCTGATCTTTCTCCAGCTATTCATGAAAACTTCCCTTTGAGCTACTTTATCCTCAGCTGGTTAATTCCAATGGCAAAAGTTATGCTATCAGCCAGCAGAATAGTCCTTCCTGTCTCCCGCATATCTCCCTTTAATGTGACAAGGCATTTCACTGATGTTTGTAGGACAATAGCACCGATTCTATTTCCACCTGAATTGCAAAACAATCTACCCACTTTTCATGTTACACCAGACTATTTCTAAGAAGGAAAAGGTTTGTGCCTCTTACAGTATGATTTATTTTCAAAGGCATTGCAAACTGCTGATGGTCTCTGGTCCATACAGAGTTTGCTGGACAGGCAAAGAAAGGTTGCAAAGAAGACAGTTTTAATCTGTGCAATGCATGTGAGAATATCATAGTCAGTTAAAAAAAAAAAAAAAGCAAACATAAACCCCCAAAACAACAACAACAACCACCAACCCCCCACCAAAAACCCAAAACAAAAAACCCCACTTGCTGAGATTAGCTGGCAATGAAAGGTGTTGAGAAACCCAAATAAATGGACAAAAAATATTCACTTATTCAGTAAATTAGGAGTGCTATTGTGTCAGATATGTGCAGCCATGCAGTTTATTTCAGAAATATCTTTAAGATGTGCTTAGCTTTCTAATCACCAATTAATCATTCAAGGGAAAAAAGAGATCACGCATTACTCTAAATTTCAGGGTCACAGGAAAAAGACAGGTCTTAATTTGCAAGAGCTTTCATATGCAAGTAGCAGAAGCCATTTCATACTACCTCCAAATATATTGTTTTCAGTAGCTTGGGGAAGAAGGGGTTATCAGAAATTCTTAAATTCTCTTACAAGATAATACTGTGGTAGCACAGGAGATGGGGAACTATGACTGCAGCCTCAAGAACAATCTGCAGTCAGCATTAATTGCAAAAATGATCATAATGTTGCCATCTGTTTCAGTGGAACCCATTAACAGTTTGTGGTACTTTGAATACGTAAGCCTCTTTGTGCTCCTGGAAAGTCATAGCAGCAAAACTCGGTTGTTTCACGAGAAGGAGTTCAGTGTTAGCAGTTACAGCTCAAGGAATATTTCTCCTACTCCCACCTCCTCCCCTGTCCCTTTTTTAAAAGCCTTTTAAAATTCATTGCAGTTGTATAATGTATTAGGACATTAAGTCTTCCAATTGCTTCTCACTATTAAGGGACTCATTTACAGTCTCCATTATGATATAGCAGACCTTTTTATTCCTTCCATATGAAGTCACCGGTAATGTTTACCTCTAAGATATCTGACTTAAGTGCTCGAAATATTCCATGGAAAATTGACTCTCACGCTTGCTGTCACTAAAAGGGAATAATTTGGAGACAACAACTTTCTTACTTAGATGCCTCATGTAAGTGCCTTAAGTTAGGCCAAGTCCCTAGCTGCAAAATAGCAGTGTAAAATTAAAAGGTGACACAGAGAAGATATTTATATATAAGTGCTGCCCTGCCAATAGAGGGAAATTTGGAAATCCTATCACATACTTTACAATTCTAACAAGCGGAAATGCAGAAAAACCACAGTCTATTGTCTGAATCTTCAAACTTAACATTCTCTTGTCAAATTTACATTAGGTTATTATCATGCCCTGGATTCCAGATACACTTTACCCCGACTGTTCATCTAGAAGATGACCTTGTATTTTCAGAATGCAAAAGAAATGCAAATTAGGGTGGTGAAACTATTAACTTTTTTACCTTTTTTTTCTCAGAACTGCAAGGTGTCCCATCTTAGTTCTCAACGCTGTTTCTGAAAACATGGAAAAAAGATCTTACAATACATATATACATAATCATACAATTAGATGCTCAGCATCACTCCGTTCATGGTATTTTGATTCTGAGACATATATTTCAACTGGATACAGAATGTATTTTTATCAGTTTATTTCTGTGAAATACAAAATTTAGGACCTGAGCATCAGCTTTTTCTGGGTTTTATTTTGCTTGTGCTTTGGCTCTGTAGAATGTTACTTATACCTTTCCAAATCAGTCTCTTCCTACTCATTACTCCTAAACTGATGTATGAACCACAGAACTATGAGCTCTTTATCTACAAATGCTGCTTTGAGAAAACTTGTTGGAAAGGAGGGCAATGGGAATTGAGGAAAGAAGAAAATGGTATCTAAGAACTCAGGCTAGCACAGATTTTTTTCTTCTCTTAAGGTGTGCATTTAAATATTATTGTTTCCATTTAGAAACAAAACTCTTTTGTTCTGCCACTTCCTCAGAACCTTCCAGAACAGGCAGGAATTAGCTAACCATCTCCGAAAGAATTTGAAATTCAAAGATGTGAAATAATTATGCTTGGAGGAAAAAAAACGACCAACCAAAGAAAACACACACAAAAACCCCTAAAAACCAACTACAAAAACAACAAAAAAATCCAAACACAAAACACCACACCAATCTCTAAGAATGATAATTAAGAGGCTGAAGTACATAAGGATAATGCACTGTCCTCTTCCTCAGTAGGGAAGTTCATTAGCAGTGGAATCGTGTCATTTGCCCATCTGTTCATAATTGCATTCACCGCAGGAATTAAGCAACGGAAGTGACGTTACCCGGGTTCAGCAAGGCAGCCCAGTGCATCACATGCACCTTCGGCTCTGCATGGGCACCTGCTCCAGCTCCAGCTCCAGCTCCAGCTCAGCCTCCTCTCCAGCCTTCTCCATGGCCCAGGCACCCTGGATGATTTACACCCGTTGCCTGAGCAGGGCTGGCCTGGATCATCTCTGAGAAGGGGGAACAGAAATTGAATTTTAAATAGGTGACACATGCTCTGGATAGGAATGAAGCCATATTGAGGGGGAAATTGCCTTTCCACTGGTTGGAAGCACACACACCTTGTGTGTGTACGTCCCAAACACTGGGTGCTTAGCAGCTGCAGTAATATCAATGAAGAATTGAAACAGGCCCTCATTAGATTTGCGCTGAGCTTATTGCTTGTGCCAGTCTCATTATTATTGGTGACTAAACTGGCAGATTGTCAGGATGCCTCATGGCGAGATGAGCTTTTGCAGCTCTTTGTTTGTAGTTATTATAAACAATGAAGTGAAAGCAATCCCCTGGGCATAGTCATGTCTCAGATGTTTTTTGCAAGCAGCAATCAGCTTGCAGAAGCAGCAATGGTAAACAACTTCTTATTTTAAGAAGCGATATTAATTAAAGCACAAGGCATGGTTCTGAAAGAGAACTTGTTAATTATTTAATGTCACCTGCATTATCAAGCCCACCAGTTGGAAATTGTTTCGTTTTGCCTCAGATGGGCTCTGCCTGTCATCTGAACCAGTGGAAAATAATGTGTGCTGCCAAGTGCCAAAAAAAATAGTCAGGGTACATCTGGGAGTCATATCACATTTCAATGTACAATCCAGGTTTATTACTTCTAAAGAATTCTGAATGTGAATAGTAGGCCATATTACACAGTCTGTATAAATGCTGAACTTAATTGTGAACATTACATTCCTCATAAGAATACGGAGAATATTAAGTGGGCTGAAACTGTAGATATTCATGGTTATTGAAATTCCTGGCCATCTACTGATATCACTGCATACCGATAGATGGTTTGGAAACTCTGCCCAGCTGTTAAATCAAATAGTGTGAATCAAGAGTTTGACATCTGCTAAAACACACACACATTAAGGAGAATTTTTTTAAGCTTTTATCAGCGCTTCTGCTGCCATTCCTGTAGCACAAGGAAAGGCTTCCTACTTTTCTTGAAAGTCCTACAGGTATGACCAGAGAAAGCAGGATATGAGCTGGAATCACTGGGACTCAGAAACTGCTCAGAGGTGGGCATGAGCCTCGTGACTTTGCTTCAGGAGAAATGGAAGCCCCACTGAGAGCCATCAGGACTCATTTGATTGCTAAGTTCAGCACAGGCAGAAGGTCATTGGTACAGCTCAAAGGTATTTCTAGTTTTAATTGAGATAGAAAATCCCAACACATGAGTTTTTGTCATGAAAACATTCTTGTTAAACACTGAAAAAATGAACACAATTTTCAAATACAGAAAAAGTGAAAAAGTGCCATTTTTTTGCATCAATAAAAATCTAAGTTTCTTTCAAATGAGTACCAACCAGTGACTTTTTATTTTTTTCAAATTGGCATAGACTATGCTGCTGCATCTCAGAGAACAGTATCTGATATTTATGTCTATTCCCAGCACTATGTAGGAATATTTTCTATATTTTGTATACCAGAATATGTAAATAGAAATTCATGTGAGAAACGACCTGGAAGAACAGGCTTGCACAACCAAGAATCATCCCTAAGCTGACTTCAAACCATTAAACTGCAATGGCAAAGCTAGTGCTTTAAGGGTCATTAATCTCTGCTGGAATATTTGTCTGAATTGCCACCTCTGTCGTCTTGGTACACATACCTAAATTCCAGCCTGCAACAAACATCAATCTAATAGAAAACAGCAGTTCAGGTTTTCAAATCCTATGGAAAGGATATGAAACTCCGATAGAAAGTTTAAAAACTTATATTAAAGTAACGCGTGTTCTGAGGACATTTTTGACAGCAGAGTCAAACAAAACAAAATAATGGGAGGAAAGTAGGCAAGAATAGCAAAGTTAAAGGCGTCAACAGCTGCAGTAAAGAGAAATGGAAATTAGGGAGTAAGCATACAAGAAAGGACAAGAACATTGATTCACTGGTTACTGATTTGAAGAGCAGGATAGTATTTCTTGGCCTGCATACACTGTGCAAGAAAAACCTTAGAGCCCTGAGGACACAGTCTTAACCAAAGGATCTGCAGTATTAATGAATTGCAATTCTGATAAACTGTAAGATCCATCAAAGACTGAGAAGAATACAAAGCTTACCAGAGAGGTTAATTAATTATCTGATAGGTAGAGATAAGACAACAGGAGATCCATATCCCAAGCTGATCTAACCTAAAAGTTGACAGGGCATAGCAGGAAGGATGTTAGCCCCAGGAAGGAGTATATATCAAGGACAAGCAATCAACATAGTTGGATCTGGCACTCACTCAGCACTAATAGTGAAGTAAACATTCTTAAAATGAAGCACAAAGGAATTTAAAATAATTATTTCAAATGAACAGGACTGTGGGCTGTTTGTTCCTTTAAGAAGCAGTTATGATTTGTGAGAACAAAATGCTGCAGTAAGTTACAATTCTATTATCACCTTGCAACACAATAAATTGATTGCACAATAATGTTTCTATTTTTTCCCCACTCTCTCAACCATACTCAGAGGTGTCTTAACAGCCAATAAAGCAACAACAGCAGCAGCCACTGCTAGACAGCATTTTTGAATGGGATTAATTTCACTTTCAGTGGAAAAGAAGAGCATTTTTCTGCCAGGGTTAAGGGTCTGGAAAACTAGCAACTTTCGTTCAGGCACATTTTCTTTTTTCCAGAGGAAAAGAGCTGGGGTCAGTAGAAAGTGGATTGTAGAAGGTCTTTTTCAAGTGCCCATTCCAATATTAACATGAATTCCATTTTAAGCATTGGCCAGCCTGAGCTAAAAAAAATAAACAAAACAAAACAACAAAAACCCCCAAACTATCAAATTTGATCTTCTACAAGACAACTAAACTGACAGCTCCTGTTTTTGTAATCATTCATGAACCAACCCATACTCTGTCACAGAACACGAATTTGCTCAGACAGTCAGACTGGGTCATGAAACCAATTTTTACTTCAGAAGTGGAAGTTATTTTTCCTACCATTTAAAAGCAAAGGAGATTCAGCTATCTAGAAATCTGTCAAAAGGAAAGTTCCTTCTTTATTTGCCCAAAGACTCCATATCTCAAACTCCATTTGGTAAAAAAATGTGTGTTAACATTTTAAGTTTTCAATTAGCAAAATAATTTTTTGTCATCCATAAACTGTGGAAAGACCTAGAATATTAAAAGAGAAATTCTAGAAGAAATTATTGGAGAAGTTTTTGAGTATGAAATGTTTTCTTTCAGTGAAACATACCGCTCTTCTGGTGGAACTCTACTTGAGGAATATGTGAGTTGCTCTATGCATCTCAAAGGATGCCTCAAGATTATGAACTTTTATTACCACCTACCCTGTGGATTTCTGCTGGCATCTACCCTCCTTTGCATTGCAAAGACAGGCAGCCAGGATGCACTGCTCGACTGTGAGCAGAGGTGCCAGCTGCTGAGTGAGGTATTTCTGAGATAAACCCATGACTCCCTTAGGTGAAAAATAAAGGAAAGGAAGCATTCTAGACACTGAGCAGTAGGGATGCTTACATAATATTATGATTACAGCTCCAAATGGCCTTAGCACAGCCCTAAAATGCAGAACACATCTTTTGCTAACTTGCTGTTTCCGCAATATTCAAGACACTAAGCACTTTTACTGTAAGAAAGTACAGACTTTCTTCTTTCATGTTACCAGATAATGGCCATAACATTGCAAATGTTTCCCACTTCAAAGGAAGAAAAGTTCTGACAATATTTTTGTTATTGTAATTGGTCAATTAGTCAGCAGCATAGGAATGCATCTGTTTGCTACTTACCCACGTTTAATGCAGAAAACAGTTTAATGAACAAATGCTCTGCAGCTCAGGCAACAATAATATCAATTTTCCATTTGCACTGAGAAAATCTACAAATGTCAATGTATTGAACAGGAAACAGAACCAATAAAACCAGAAATGTTGCAAAATGTTCAAAAAATTGCTAAGGGAAGTATTTGATAACAATAGTGACCATCCACTACCTAAATTATCACATACCTTTCCCAAATACTGAATTCAGTACCTCTGTGGTTGCTTCAAAGGACTTTATGCTTTCAAAAGTGTGATAATTATTGTCTGTATTTAAGACCATTAATTTAAAAAGCAATTTAAAAATGGCATAAGTTTCACCATTGAGATTTCACAAAGTAGACTTTCTTTTGCAATTAAAACTTTCTGGCAAAACATACAAAAAGGGGGAAAAAACCCCAACAAATACAATTTGGCATTGTATCTCTGCTTTTCTCTGTCAAGAGCCTAACCTGTCTGTCAGGTCCCAACAGAGAGACCTGAAATTGGAAGTAAGATTTAGGAACATTTTAGGGATACTGCTTTGTACTGAGTTGCCTTGGTCACTAATAATCAGGATCATGCTTGTGTTCTCAGTTTGGGGTTGCTTTTTATTTTGTCTCCAGCTGTGGCTCCAGGTGGTGTCCTTTCTGCCAGAAGTGTAGAGATATCCCGAAGATCCTCCAGCTGTGGGATTTTTTTCACTTTTACTTCTAGTCATTTTTGCTCCTGTTACATATTTTTTACATTTTTTGGCTTCAGTGGCAGCACAGTGACTTCAGTGGAAAAGCTTCTGATTTTTAAAGGGGGTTTAGAGATTTCAGTACACACTTGACACAGGAACTAAGATCTAGTAACCCAGGCATTGAGGTTTTCAGTTTTTCTGGCTTCCAAGCAAGAATGTGAAAATGAAGTTCTCAGGAAATTTACATGGAATTTCATTGGATGTGAAACAGCTGTTCAGTCAATTAAATACTATAAAATAAAACAATATCCAAACCTCAGCTGCAACTTCTATCATAACTCCTTTGAAGTTCCAATCAGACCAGAATGCCACTTTTTGTCTATGCCATTGGAAAGGGACTTTCTTCTACTTTTCTGGCATTCCAGGTGCAAATGACAGCTGGCCTGTTTTTCATATAGCTCCTGACTCTCTTATCTTGGACAAGACAACAATACCTGAGGCACCATGTGTATGCCTTTTAGGCCATGGGCAGTTTGCCTCTTTATAATGGCATACTGCTGTATCTCCAGCTTCTATATGACTCTCCAGAACATTCTTCAGTACTCATCTGAGCTCTGATGGCCTATATAGGACTTCTGTGGTCAAAGGTCCATGTGATATGGAATCTTACCTTTTGAAATTACTTTTTCAAAAAAAGCAGTTGTTTTTAACTGTGCTGAGGCCTGCTCAATTGTAAAGTCATAGATGTGGATAGCTGGGTCTTCTGCAACGTTAGTCAGAGAGTCAGATATCACAGCATATTCTAAAGGACCCCTAAGGATCATCAAGTCCAACTCTTAAGTGAATGACCCATATGGGGATTGAACTCACAACCTTGGTGTTATTAGCACTTCCTCAGACACTTCTGTTCATCGCTGTTTGTGCTGAACAGAAGAAAATATGAGACAGCCACTATGAGAAGCATAATTTAGTCCTCCACCTCATCAATCTTTGCTGTAGATATCCATGTTCTAAAGGAGCACGGAAAGGAGAGTTGCAACAGTTATGCATTGCCATGTAACATCATCCCCACTTGTTTCACGCTTTCTATCAGTCTGTTTCTTCAGTGCTGGCTCTACTTTCCTGTTATTTGGCAGTCAGTCATCTGAATTCTCCCAAAGTGTACTGTGTCTCATTTTCTCAAGACAACATACCTTCAATTTCCTGATCACATTCCTTGCCAAATTGTCTTCCCAGAAATAAAAGTAGCAATTAGTTGTGATTATCCTATTATTACAATGAACAGACCTGACTCACTCACTGCTGTAAGTTCACCGTGTCTTTTGCACGCTTAACATTTGTGCATAGAGTGCATACAATAATAGAATAGTATTCTCCATATTTGCTTCTTGCAACCTGACTTAGCCCAAATCATCACCTGCTTCTTAGAAGAAAGCTACCGAGTCATGCCTCAGGTATTGCCAGACTGTATTGTATGTCTTTTTCTGAAACAGAAAGGGACTGTGACGTGCTGATAGACTCTTCTTCCAATTCTTAGAAAATACCAGTGTTGCAATCTGAAAGGTGTGCTCTGCTAAGTGCGTCCACCGTCAGCAGCAGCTTCTCAGAAAATTTGTTCCCTTTTAACACTATAGCACTAGAGTATCAGTATATTTTGGAGATATGAAGATGAACACAGGAATGGTTTGCTCAACAGTACTTCTTTCAATGGGTTTCTTTGTACTTGCTGAATTCCATATGTGCCTTGCACAAAAGGTGCAGGTTGCATAGTCACACAGTTCCACTCCATGAAACCCAACACCTTTCTAAGCTAAGTTATACAATTTTCTTTTCAGTTAAGGCTGTATACCCAATGTGGTGCTGGATGCACAACATTACTCTTTTTGGGTTTCTTTCTGAAGCATTACAGCCTGCTTGTAGCTCCTCTGTTGCCTGTATTTCACCTCACGATCTAGTCCCAAACACTCATCTAGGAGTTTTTTCAAACGACCATCTTTGTATTCTTGGTCCTGGACTAACTCTTCTTTGGCTTTAGTGAGATGCTGCTAAAGGAAAAACAAAGGTTTCCACTCTGTAAAATTAGGTGGTTGTCCTCTGTTAAAACTTGCTTTTGCAGTTTGTGTTTCAGTGTTAGCCTTCTCAAACTTAGTTGCTTGAATCATAGATTCAAATTTACACAAACTCTCTTGTCAGCTGAAAGCTCTTTTTGTCCTTTCTAATGTGGGCTGATTTTAAGAGGTTTTTTTGAGGATTTGTTTTAAGAGGGGTTTGTGTGGGTTACTAGGGAATTTTTTTGCATATGTTGTTTCAGGACAAATGGGTGGGAGTGCTAATTTAACATCAATATCCCCATCAAAAGTCCTTACTCAGTTAGAACACAGGGGCCTGCAGTTCATATTCTCCTCCTTCTGTCACACGTTATTGCCGAAGGTTTCTATTTTGCTCCTAATTGTTGTACTACAAACTCTAAAGACAGTTTATAACTTTTTAAATGTCTTGACAGTGTGTATCCTCAACCCAAAATCTAGTCTTAGATTTTCATTGTAAAACATTTTATTAAATGGTTTTTAATCTAAAAAGATTATTAGTATTGCTAGTATTGCATTATAGCTTTCTCTGCAACCCAGCTCAAATAAAATATTTCAACTATATATATGAAACTATTGCTGAGTTGTAAATACGACCAAGGAAAAGTCATCTTCTTAAGTACTAGTGTATTGTCTGTTTGGCTTATGGAAGATTTTTTTCTTCAATCAAATCATAAAAACTTGATGTGCAAATGTAAAATAGCAACATCATTTTCACAGAAGATAATACCATTTTCTAGTTCATGTATACTACTGTTAGTAAATCTCATTCTGAATTCCTAGGGTGGATTTTTGCCCTTGAGACTGAGAACGTTCTTTGTTCTTGCTAACTGGAAGCATTTTCCTGTGGTTAAATACATTTTTGTGGTTCATACCTCCTTCAGGATAAATTTTTGAAAATGAAAAGGAATGTTTTGTCACATTCCCAAGTTACAGGTTAGTGGTAGATTACTAGGTTCAATGATGTGAACAACTGTTTTGTCATTTATTTCTCATCTTAAAATCAGATTGTTTAATTAAAAAAACCCTTCCTGCTCTAAATCAAAGTACTAAAAATAAATTTGTCTTTTGTTACGGTGTTTCTGGTGTCATTATCTGTCCTACATTTTCACTGATCATTTATAAAAAGAATGAAAGCTTTGCCTCCATTTTCTCAAGCTTACAGTTTATGTTGAAGTCTGACATCCTTATATGAGTCTAGAAACTTCAACCTGACCCACATCCACCAGTGCTAAACCTGTTTACCATCACCTGTAAGCATTCTCTTGTCTTCTGATATTTGTGTCTCCACATGCTGCCCATCAGCATGATATTTTATTTAACATATAAAGTAAATAATACAGGCAAAGTCTAGGAAGTAGCATAGTGAGAGAAAGGAGAGTGCAAACTCACCAACACAAGCACTGCAGCTGTCACTGCCTTTGCAGTTTTGAGTATAGAGACTTATTCATTGGTTCTTCTTCTGAAC
Organism: Struthidea cinerea; assembly: GCA_013397865.1. Lineage (NCBI taxonomy): Eukaryota > Metazoa > Chordata > Aves > Passeriformes > Corcoracidae > Struthidea > Struthidea cinerea. Next base: position 4,876,796 of record VZTI01002070.1, on the reverse strand, counting down.
TTTCTAGCTATAACTCTTTTCCCCAAGTTCTTTCAGGTGTGAAGATCTTCCTTGAGATTTTTTTCAGTTTTTGTGGGTGCTTTGGTTTTGTTTGTTTGTTTGTTTGTTTTTGTTTTGGTGGCTGTTTTGGTTTTGCTTTTTGTTTTTGTTTTGGTGGGTGTTTTGGTTTTTGTGTAGTTGTTGTTTTGGTTTACTGCTTTCTAAAAAGGGAATAACACTGGAAAAATGCATTCTGCGTGAGATCTCACAATGTCCTGCATAAAAACATGCCAGTTCCCTTAAAAGAAGGTGCACAGTACTTGGGTCTGAGGAAAAAGTGAAAGAAAAATTAGAATTCTAGAAATAAATGTTTCATACTTCCAGGAGACAGTACCAATCTTAAAATTGGTCAGTACCATCTTAAAATGTCTCCATATTTCCAATATTCCTTGGTTCATCTTTTGCTTAATGGAACATCCTGTGAAACATCACATAGTTTTCGTCACTTAGAGAACAATTAAGGCTATGTTACAATGGAAGGAAGTACTAAGTCATTAGACTGATGAGTATAATGGTGACACACTTGCTGAGAAGTCACAACATACCACGCTGCTATTATGTAATAATAACACCTTCATTAGGAATCATCAATTCTATACAGTACTTCACAATATTAACATTTCCATCCTGTGAGAGGAGAATAAATAATTTGTATTATATTGCAAATACAGGTTTATCAACTGCAAATCACAATGTCTTATTTCTCCTTTACAATATTATACAAAATGTCTCCTGCCTCTGGCTGAGGATCATGATTAAGATACAGAAGCAGCAAATAAAAAGCTACACCTGCTATGTCCAGTGCTGACTTTGATGCTGACTTTGACACTAGATGTTTATTAAAACAGCCCTTAAGTTTTGCAAATTCTATGCTAATGCCATCTGTAACATTATTTGTAAAAAATAAAAACAAACCCATAATTTTCCAAGATGAGCTGTGTAGTGTTTCAGCTATGCTTTTTATGTTACTGGATTTGTTTGCTTTTCAATAATTAGATGTTGCCAACACAAAAAAAAATTATTGAGTGTATCCACAGACAACTTCAAGACATAAACTGATCACCAGCTGGAATCATGAAGAAATTTATCCCTGTAGTACATGATTACAAAATTGGGTACATAACATAGTCTCTATTACCTCTTCCAAAGATTTTGGCATTGACCTCTGGTAGAAATAGGGCCAACTGGATGGACCTACTGGCTTCTTCTGCTGTAGCATTTGCTGTGTGCATCTGCTTATGAGTTATGGGATGCACAAGTATCATCTCTAGTAAAATGACCATCACTCTGGCCTCCAACGCAAGTTCGCTAATGGCGCAGCACCCGTTGGCCAAGTTTTTCTGTTATGCATAGCCAATGCCACTTCCTCCAGTTCAAAAAAAATGCAACAGTATTCATCTGATCTCCTAGCGTGCTTCTAGGCCTTTAAGAGCTATCAGATAAGATTAGAGAGTGTGGCCTTCCAAATTAGTGCTTTATATTTTGTCTCCTTTTTTTTACATTATAAGAAATTAGTAGACTAAGTGTAAAAATGAGTGGGGAAGGAAGGGTGGAGTTGATATTACATGGAGGTCTCACATAAATGCACCAGTTCAGAGGAGTGATCCCAAAAGAGAGTATTGGATTCAGATTAAGATCAATATCTGGAGCACAGAACCCTTACAAGAAAGAGTCGACATTCTGCAGGTTGCCTGAGCTCACATTCACAAAGGATTTTCTAAGACCTAAGTTGTGGTTCCTGGTTACCTATGAAATGAATTTATAATACAGAGGATTCAGGGGCAGTTTGCAAAGTTTGGCCATTTCTATATGATATCAAAGACGGATGTTGCTCAGGTCAGTACGGAACTCCCAGATGCTTTTTTACATAAGAAGTAACCAGCATCTCTGTGTAACGGGTATGTTTGGGTAGGGCAGTTCACTGCCATATGAAAACCTTTGAGCCAGGTAGGGGTCTAGGAGAAATAAAGGACCATTACAGTGCATCTCTGCAAGGATAATTACCCTAGACTATGCTATACTGATATCCAAACTAGTGTATTCATATCTTGCCTGTCATCTAGAAACAACATGAGAAATATCGCCTAGAACTATAATGAAATTGTGTTTTGACACAATGTAAAGTGACAGTCTTTATGTCAGAAGATAGGTTACTTCCTCTTGGAGGATAACTGTTCTGTACATTGAATTAATACCTCAATACTTTTTTTTTTGGTACAAATTTAAGCAGGTTTAAATATTTGTGGAGGAAGCCTTGCTTGTTTTGTTAGCTTTTCTTGTGTCTTTTTTTTTATGTGAAGTAAGATATAAAACAATGTGGAAAAGGTTATTGCTCTGTTCTGAGGGTTTTAGAAATTCCATTCTGATGTGCTGTACTTGGGAGAAGTTTTAATTAACTCTGGCCTTGAAAGTTCTCTGTATTGTCTTATTCAGACTTCCTTGAAACCATAGCATTTGCTGCCCCAGGTAGTTTATACTTCAGAATAAGGGGTACTTTTGTTTTTACTGCTGCAGAGGAGCACAATGTGAATTTTTAATGGGACCTACTTGCTGTCTCCCTTTTCTTACCCTGGGTTTCAGAGAGAGAAGAGAAGGTGACAGGAGTAAAACACATGTTCAGAAGAAAAATAGAGTAGCCATCAATCAGGTAAAATCTGCAGCTATCTCCTAAGGGTAAACTTGGTGTGGTTCTGTTATATCTCATTTCAGTAAGGGCTGGCATAAAAAGAGGCTAAAAAGAGACTAGAAGACAGGAGAGAGAGAGAGAGGGAGAGAAAGAGGGGGAGAGAGATTTAATCAGACTGACTGACAAAGTTAATATATATTCTCTATGAAAGAGGAGTCTTCAGGGTCATGGTTTCAGTGTTGAACAAGAACTCCAGAAAGTTTAGAGAGCTGGATTGAGTCAGAATTGATTTTTCTCTGTTTACTACATTCCCCAGGTGAAAAGTTAATGAACCAAGGCTAAAGCATAAAAAAGGGAGAGGTTACTTGGAAGGGTGTGATAAAAATATCATCCAGGTATATCAGGGATGAACTCTCATGCTCCAGAGTAGGCACCTTACTAACCACAAATAAAGAGAAAGGAAAAATGTACTGACAAAGCAGAGCATGCTCTGTGATGATATGCTATTCCAACCAGAAAATACATGGCAATCTCAAACAGTGTAAGTGCATACAGGTACCTCTTTACCTGTAGAAGAGCAAGTGTTTGACTGCAGCCTTTTGACAGGCCCATGGAGCCTGAGGTAACGGAGTTAGCATCAGAACTACGATTTCTATGGAGAAATGCCAGAAGTCAGAAGTCTGGTCTGTTAATTGGGGTTGAAAGTGAGATATTTGGGGCTCTGAGCCTTGCTCAGAGATTACGGCTCTGAGCCTCGCTCTCAAGCCCTGTGAGATCTGTCTCACTAGTATGATATAATGTTACCTCCTGTGGGGTTCAGTTTCAGTTCCAGAACATTGTTCCCCTACCTTTCCCCTGCCCCTAGTCCTGACCACTCCCTCGGGCTCTCCCTGTTGGTTCCTGTACCCCAATCCCGCCCTTGTGCTGCCCTTGTGCCACCCCTGAGCCCTGGGGAAGAAGGCCCTGCTCCCTGGCCACGAGGTCTCTCCCGCTTCTGCCTCGGGGGGCTGCATGGACCAGATGCAGCGATTAAACATCTTCTAATGCCCTCATGGAGAGACCCTACTCACCTCCTTCACCATCGCTGTGTTTGTAAGGCTGACAGCTGGCCGGAGCAAAGTGCCGAGCCGTCCCAGATGGACTATGGAAGGGCAGAGAAATTCTGCCCTGTCCCAGAAGCCTCGGCTGAGCTCTCAGGGAAAGCTGCAGCTTGCTAGACAACACCTAAGCGCAGACAACAGCCTCCCACCACTGCCTCTTCTTGACTGCCCCCAACAGAGACACTGCATGAAAAGACACACACTAGTGGTGGTTGGCAATTCATATTTTCTCCTCTCAGTATTAAGCAGGGAGAAAGCATTGGATGTACCCTGCTTTGCATCCTCGTTATGGAGCCTTTTCTTGTTCTTTTTCCGGCAAAGAAAATGGAACAAGTCCTGATGACTGCTTTTACGGTACCACGCTTGAGTCACAAAGCATCTAGAGCAACTTTTTATCTTAGTCCTTTTTGGATCAAGGAAGAGTGAAGAAATCAGTGCTGTTTGGTTAGAACTGAAAGGGGTCATCTTGGATGCTAAAGATAAGCACCAAAAAAGTTGCTGACAAGAGCATAAAAATGTTTTTCCAAGTTTCATTTTTTCTTGTACAAAATGTTACTAGGTATTGAAGAACATGTAGCTGGAAAAAAATCCATAAGCAGAGTCAAAACAAGAGAACATGCACATCTTAGGCTCTCTCTGTCCCAGCTCACGTTGAATTATACTAGTGGATTAAGTGATTAAAAAGAGACACAGCCTCCATAGCCAGGTGGTTAAGACATTTATGCATGATATTAAGCTCATAGTGTTGAAATTGTAGTGTGTGTTTGACTATGGTTTATCTGTCTGTCTCTCAAATTTTTCTGAAACGCGTCAGCAGATTCACTTCCATACTTGCGTTGGACTGAAACTATTTCTTCTCCTCAAAATCCCAAAATTTTTCTTTGGACTAAAAAGATAAGAATTTTAAATTCCTTTGAATTTTAAATTCCTTTTGAATTTAGACAAAAGTGCAATGCTAAGCTTTTTGCCTCAAACTACAACAGAAGAGATACTTAAAGTAAATCTTAGGTATTTCTACAGCTACCTCTGGTATTCATATTCCTTTGACTTTTCACTGGCTGGTGCAGTTCACTTAAAATGCCTTTAGGATACCTGTCAAAACTTCAGGAACTGATTACAGGAAAAATTATGAAGCTTCTCCGAATAGGATAGAACGAGATGAAACACTGGGGCTCTAATGATTTTATCTTTCCCTGCCCATATGAAATACAACAGGTCAGCACTGTAGTCTGGCCATTAGAAGCCCAATGTAGGAATCAAGAGGTATATTGGAACATGTAATGAACTATTAAGTGTGCCAGCTCTCTGAGCTTTCAGATTACAGAGCAATGGCAAAAACAGTCACATTGAGCCAGGTATTTACATCAGGATTTTTGGCCTTGGATGTAAAGCAGTCAAAAGTTAGACCTACAGAAAAAATTCTGCCCTCAAAAAAAAACCACAAAGGTCTCCCATCCCTTGATGTTTTAAATTTCATTTTGTTTTATATTTTCACATCGGTAAAAGTGAAATCTGCAAAATCACCCACAAAGGCTTACAATGGAGAGTTCATCTGCCAGTAGATATGTCTAACCAAGTACATATGTAACCATGTAGCACACGACATGTAGCACACGACATGTAACACACGTGTAACACACAGGATACTCAGGAAATACTGACCTTTTTTTAAACAAACCAACCACAATTTTTTAAAATAATTTTTAAGACTGTGTTGCTTTATGATGTCATGCCTGGGCAATTGCAGAGCCATAATTGCATAGCTATGACTCATTGCAAACCAATCAGCGCAGCCAGTTTCCTAATGCTATTTTCTACTATAACATTGTTATTGTAAAGGCAGGAATTCTTTAATCATCAAATTGAATGACTGCCAAGAGCTCATTTTACTGACCATTAAACATGCTTCTGTTTAGAAGAAATGCTACAACATCACTGTTTCCAACAGCAGATTTTTTTCTGCAGTGTTTTTTTCATAGGACAATCTGCAACCAAATGATAGGTCAAAACAGTGTTTATCATCTGTAAATGTACAAGACATTCAAAAATGAAGATCCTAATCCAAACTGTATTAAATTCTCAAGTAAAGCCTACTTTTGGGAAAAAGTACTGTATCAGACCCCAAGCAAGGAAACAACATTTTCATTGAGAAGCACTAGAATTCCTCAAAGACAGCTATTTCAAATTTTAAAAGTAATATCTGTACCCAAATACTGCTGCTGCATGTCTTTTGATGTTTCACACCTCTTTCCAATTAAAATACAATTTTCAGTAAGGCCCGACTTTTAGAAAACTAAACTGAAAATGGTAAATCTGATGCTGAATTGTGGCAACAATTTTTAATGATGATATTACAGTTTCCTCTCACCGTCAAAGGATTCCATGGGAGGCACAGTGTGATGTTGCTTTATTCAAAGAATAATTTTCCATCCACTTGGAAAGAGGTGTCTTCTTGGCAGATGCTTCAATGATGTGAAAATTTAGATGAAGTAAAAATATACACAAAGCCATGCTCAGTTTAGTGGCAGAACAGTGGGTTGGTTCCCAATTTTTGGAAAATCTGCACAAAACCTTATGCCAGTAACTAAATATTTCTACATCTGTAATTTCTGAGAATGCTTGTAGACCCATTCAGCAAAAATTACCCTATTTAGAAAAATACATTCTCTTTGGACAGTAAGAACTTGAAAAAATATACAGTTATGTTACCTTTTATCTTTAAACACACAGCAAATCTAGAGTCTATAGGAATAATCTCACTGCATTGACCTGTCAGAACCAACTAATGATTTCCTACTGTTTGCTCTTTTCCTTTTCAAGTTTACCGAGGAAACTGTGCAGAGAGTAAAAATAAAATAAAGCCTTTTCCTAAGGCAGCAAAAATATTGAATACTCCTTTGCAGCTCCATAAACATCAGCAGAACCATTATGATATTTGTCACTAAATAACCAATTCAATCAATGATAAAGAAAGGGGAAACAGTGCAGTCTAGTAATGTACTTAAAAAAGGATGTGCTTATACAACAAAACAAATTTGATTATGTGAGTCTGTAAATAAGCAGAGGGTTTGTTCTCTCACCAGTTAGCAAATTGATACATCCTTTTAAACTGTCATGAAAAGTAAAATAGGTATTATTAGCAGTAAGAAAACAAGACTTACCAAGAAAAGAGAAAACAGCATTTGCATGCTGGAAAAGTGGGGAGAGGAGAGAGCAAGACATGGCAAAAGAAAGGGTGTTCCTGTGGCATAGATGTACTGACAAATGCATCCATGGCTAAATGCAGGTGTGTCGGACGACAACAAACCAAGAAACAGGTCCAGAGTTTTCCAGGGAGTAAACCAGTCTTTTGGAATGAAAGTGTCAGTTCAATATCAAGTTGGCTAACAGACTTGGCCAGTTCACCTTGCAGGTTAGGTGCTATCTATGTGTTACCAGTATTTATGGACCAGCAGTTCACTGTTGAAGTCACTAGATGATGCTGGAAGTGGTTTTTTGTTTGGTTGCTCTTGAGTGAAGGCAGGCACTTCCATGGAAGAGTACCCGGTGCCATAGACCATTTTTCTTTCTTATTTCTCCAGGAAATAAGGCATAAAGAGAATAATGTTTTGGATCTTTGTGAATAAGACAGTACTAGTTTCTAAACGATCTAGAGGCTGTCCTAAAAGCCAAGACCAGTTTCCTTTTATAAATGATCTTAAAAGGATTCATCTCTCCTAGCTGAGCATATCCTGTGTCTTGGTATCCCAGCACTTTGCATCCTAGCAGACAACTGTCACTAGACTGCCTGAATGCAGATGAAGAGCTTGGTCATCGGATATAAGTTATAGAGCATGATAGGCTACCTAGAGCATTTAAAGAATCCATTCAAGCCAGTTCAATAGTATTGTGATACATGGCATCCATTTTCCTGTAATTTCACCCATGTGAACTGGGGAAAACACAATTCCAGATAAAGATATATCGAAAAGCAATTGTGTCACATCAGTGGCTGTACCACAGGGTGCATCACTGAGTTAGGACTAATAAAACTTTCTATCTATCCCTTTAGCATTGCTGATATGATCGTGTTCTCTCCTTGCCTCGCAAGCCCACAAACAGTGGTCAGTTGCACACAAATGAAACTGTAGATATTTACTGAAATCTGAAGAAACATTTTCTCAAATGCAGAAAGAATATTGTCACATGACTGGGTGGAGCAGAAGCTGGATGAGCAGTATGGACAACAATTGCACGGCTCTACTTCTTGTTGTATTTGTCACTGCTAGCCTTTCATGAAAGGCACCAATAAAGGAATGGGATATTGCCAATATTCTTAGAATAAAGTTTTTTATTAGCACACAAATAATCTGACTAATGAAATATGGCAATGAGACAAGAATTTGTGAGAGACTTGTCTTAAAGAAGGAAACAATCCTTGCTCTGCTAAAAGAATTGAATAAGGATGTTGGTTTGTGTTTTGCTAGCTGCTGTTTTAGTTCCAGCAGTTTGTCTGAAGGTTTTATTACAAGTGGTAACTGAGTAGAAGGAAAGAGAATGGCAGCCAAGAGATGGACAGCCAACAACTGAGTCAAAATTAAATGGATGAGGAACGCCTCGTCAGAGATTTCAGCATCTGAGCAACCCTAGTCATAGAAACCAGAGAGCAGCAGATTTCAGCAGAAAGGTACTTTTTTCCTCCCCCTTTAAAAGAAAGTCTTCAGAAAAGAAAACAGCCATGACTACTATGAGGAGCCTGAGTGCACCCATGGGCACCCTTGCCTTGACCAGCCCAGCCAGCCTCTCTGAGGCCTGTGACCTGAGGGGCTCCATTCAGGCTCAGATCAGAGCACCCACATCTGCCCTGAGATGTGTTCCCTGCTGTACCTGACTTGCTTTGTGGTTTTCTAGTCCAGACTAGGGCCAGGCTTGTGACCCGTCTTTTGCTTGATGATTACTGTTAGATGGACCCTGTCCCTGACTAAACTTTGACAAGGGCTCTGCCTGTTTTGGGGGTCACCCCCAGCTCCTAGCTCAGGCCTCCACATGAGTCTTCACATGAGTCTGTCCCAATCTCACTTCTCTTGGTAACTGCTGAGGCAGGAGAGGATGCAAAGAGAGCAAGTCCCGTCTTTTTTCTTGTCCTCCCATCAAAAAATCTCTTGCTGAAGCAACTATGTGTATATTTACCCTAGAGCAGATACATGGTGGAACATATTTGTGTATAAAGTGTGGTAGAGTTTGTGGTGGACAATGGCCAGAGGAATCAAGAACTACATTTGGAAACAATGATGGAGTATGCATGTGGAACTTCGGACATCATGAATACAGCACAGAAAACTTCAGACCTTGAAGGCAGTTCCTGGCACAGAGTGAAGAAGAAACCAGTTAGTAGGTGCTTTTAAAAAAAGGAAAAGACAGTGGGATGTAGGAGAAACTGCCCTAAAATTAGAACAAATCTGATTTTATAAATGAACACTTTCAAGAAAACAAAAACTCCTCATGACTAATGGGGCCAGACGGAAGGCTGCACAGAAATACTTCAGACTGACTTCAACAGCAAGAAAATGCTGAGGCATGCGACTGAAAACTCTGGGCTTAACAATAATAGGTCCATCCAGGAAGAATCCAGGAAGAAAAGTTGTGAAAATTATGTGCATACATGAAAACAGGGGTCTGAAAAAAATGCAGAAGTACACTAGTCAAACATCAAAATGAGTAAACATTGTCACCCTATTCCTAATAGGACTTATTAGAGCTGGCAATATCAAGCAAGATGAAATGCTTCCTATAATATTCAAGTCCCCTGGATAGCCAGCTTCCAACAGCCTTTGTCCTCCCAGAGTGGTTGGTTACATTTTCAACCAATGTCATCCAACCATCACATGACATTTCTAAATAAATAAGGTGAGGTTGTCTTTATTTACTTCAACAGATCTTTTACCAATGTTTTAAAAATCAAGGGACCTGTCAACAAAAGTTTACAACAAATCAAAATACAAGCCTTTCAAAAACGCCACCTCCAGCACAGTATCCCAGAGCACCCATGGTGTAGACGGTTTCCTATTACAGGAATTGAATGGTCTAGCTCCAAAATGTTACACTGCAAAGATAGAGTAAAAGATTCTGTTAACGATCAGTAACAAACAAAAAAAAGCTCTATATGATGTGAAAATTAACCTGAAATTTTGAAGAAGTTTGTGGCAACACTACCAGAAAACAAATAGGGCTCTCATATTCCTTATTATTTTTTTCACTAAATTCTATTTATAAAATGTTTAAAATTAACAAAAATTTGCATTTTAAGAGAGAAGATCTAAAATTACTAAATTGTTAATTCAGTTTTCCTAATTATAGCAAACCACTTCAAGACATAATCTCGTGATTTTTAATAAAAAACCTACAGGCTGTGTAAAAAGATACCCAAGACCTCATCTAGTCACAGTTGCGTAGTTATGTAAACACAAATGGCTACCTAAAGCTGCACACAAGCTGGAAGAGTCATTATCCAGACATGCAGTTTTAATATGAAAATACTGTTTGACATGTATTTTAGGATAGGCCGGACTAAAACCAGAAATGCAGGCTTTCTGAATGCATGCAAAGCAACATTTAGGAAACCAGTATGTCCTGCTCCTTCACATCCACGAAGTGAAGCTGGACTTCCCCTTTGCCAGTAATGTCAGCTGTTGCCATCTCATTCCTCCTCTGTAGCTTCCCCACAGGCTGCGTGGCAAGAATCAGGATTTTTTCTTCTGTGGTATACCTTTACAAAGTTTCAAACTTCACCGATGACCCAAGGGCTGTTTTCTCTCTTACCTACTGTCATGCAGCCAGGACAGCCTGCCCAGATGCTTTTCAGCAGGGCAAGCGGTATCTCTGCCTGCCACAAAAGTAACCCTTGAAAGCGGACCTTACATCTGTGCCTGCTGTTTGTGCTTGGCAGTCAGAAGCCATTAGTAATGGCTCTGCTACGAAGCTGGAGAAAGAACCAACACTTTCCTTCTTGGTGTCTCAAAGGTCTGTTCTGATCTTTGCTCGTATTACTTAAAAGATGTTTTAGGTGCATATAACACACTGCATCATAAGTACACTTGACACCAAACACACATAAACAGTTAAGATGGTAAACAGTGTATATTAACAATGCTGTCTGAGCTGTTTTTTGGGAGAAACAAAGGAATTTTTAGGAGTCTTCCAGCAGTCTTTAAAGCTTATACATACCTTGTAACAGCAACTTTCTTCTAACCTTTTAACTTCTACTGTATCTATGCTCAGCCTGCCACACAATTTCATAGGAATAGAAAAATAGGGCAGAAAGGAATGCTCAACAATCCAGTGTTACCGAAAGGACAATAGAATTAGTAGTGAAGGTGATAATATAGACTTCCGTTTTTATACTTTTTCTGCACTCTACGAAACTTCATCAGCTCCTATCCCTCACTTCCTCGGAAGTCCTTTGTAGCTCATTGTCAGATTTCAGGGCAGAGCTCAAACTAAATGTAATGTTTTTAATTTTGTTCACTACTTATTTACTGAATCTCTTTTCAGTACAGCAAATATAATTGAGGGAGATTCCTTTTGCCTTATCCCTGTTGCCCAACACTCTGCTTTTCCAAGCAAACCACCTCAATCCGTTTTTCTAAATCTATTCAGGCAGCTGAGAAGCTTGAGGCTTCTTTTTGCCATCCTGGGGAAGTGTCTAATGACCTCTGGATCAGACAAATCAGAAGGGGAAAATATGAAAAACTCTGTGTAACAACTAAGGTCTGAAGCCTTAAGTCTAAAAGAACAGTTACTCAAAGATAATTGTCCTGTCTCTTTATATATAAAGATTTGTAATTCTGAATGTCTTTTAAAGTTTTGGGAAACCACACATTTCTCCACAGTATAGATGAAACTTTGATTTAATGATTTCTTCTCCTTTTATTTAGACAGGAGAAAAACTAGAGAAAAAAACCCAAACCTCCCTGGCATTTTAATTACCTGAACCCATTAGGTAAAACTCAGACAATTAACCTTTTAAACCCCTTATAGATACAACAGAGTTTTTGACACAGTTTTTATTATATTCATGTTGCTCAGAGAGTAGTTCTATATTTACAGATGTCTTTTTCATCACCATTTTCTTTTAAAAAGCTCAGTAAACAAGCGAATCATCCTCAAAGTCCTAACTAAAATGAGTGTAGTAACACATGATATTAAAAACCTTTTAAAAAGCAGAGCATGTATACATATGAATTAGGAAAAATCATAATGAGATGTGGCAGGAGAAGAGAAATATTACCCTGAGTGTAGAGGCCTCCGTTATGTTCTTCAGAGAGCAGATCAATGCATTTTTGATGCAAACACAATGCTTAGTTACAAAGGCATAAGTCCTGCAATTGACTTTGCATAGGCAGATTCAGCTTCCCTCTTGAAGCATCATTGACTTCAATTGACTCCCACATGGAGTCAGTTGCAGAATCAGAGTCTTTGGTAATGACCGCACTATAAGGGCCTGAGTCCTTGCCCATTAAACTCAGTGTGAGATTTTTCAGTTGATTTTAAATCTGAGTCTAAACGCAGATAGATAAGAAATTATAAGTAGTTTGAATTCACTTCTGAATTAAAAGACTTTCTTTCAGCCATTGCATATAAACATTAAACACAGCAGCATACAACCTTTAAAAATTCATTCAGCTATGTGATGGGAAAGTAAATAAAAACGAATGAAAGAAAAGCTTACATCCTAACTGCTTGAGTTAAGCTAGAAAAAGAGGAGGGTTATATTTTTCTTAAATTTTGATAGCATTAAAGCTCTTCTCTTTCATTATTGTGGTTGTGCGCAGTGCATTACACCTTTAAATGTCCACTCATTATCATTGATAATTTTGTACATTTACAGTATAACTAAATGTTAATTAAAGTCAGTCAATGCAACTGAAACAATTATAGGTTCTCTTTTGGATTTAAATGTTCCACTACTGAGCAGTTGCAATTAAATGCAATTAAATTTTCTGTTTACATAGGCTATATTTCTTGACACTATCATTTTTATGGCTTTACAGTAGGAGAGAAAAATCCAATATAATCTCCAAATTTCCTCACATATTTCCATCTTATGTCACTTTCACAGTAAGGAGCACTGATGACAATACTTTCTGTAAAAGGAATTAAGAGATTTTTTCTGCATTTATCTTATCTTGCGGGCATTGATATCTACTCTTGGTGAACCTGGGTGACATCAGAAGACCTATCCATTTCAAAAGTTTATTAACACCAATTGTTTCCTTTGACTAAGCAAAACAGATAACTTTTAGAAAGCTAAGAACAATAAAAGAGATATAAAAACAATATGGTAAATATTTCTGTGTCTATTGTTAATACAAATTATTTTTTTCATTTTTATATTTGTAAATTGCCTAATTTTTAAGACATTTGAGACAAGAATATTACCTTTACCTACATTTACTCCAAGCAATAAATACAAGATACTTCTATAAATAAAAGATAATACAGTAAATATGGAATATACATTCTGAGTATTTTAAGATTACTGTATTCCAGAAATCTTACTGCTTCTTTTACCACTCAGACTGCTCTTGAAGAGAAGTAAAGACTTTTTCTTTTAGTAGATAGGCCAAAATATAAAATTAATGCACCTATATGCTAGCAGGCACCTTTAAAATAGTATTTAAAGGCATTGTCTACAGTGGAGAATTGCCGGAGATGAAGTACTGTTGTTCATACAAGAATATAACTGACCCTGCCTGACACAGAAATTGACCAAATCTTCCGATGCCCTAATCTTGTTTCTCTTCGTTTCACAAAATACTTGTAGTTAAATTTCTCATGCCGTACTTCTACCCAGGCTAACTATTTCACAAGATATTCCAGAACCAGGTGAGCCATTTTGTTTGAATATTGCAATGGGTGTTTTCTTTCATTAAATCCAAGTATTCTTTTTTCAGCTCTGGACAACATCGCTAATTTTCCAAAATGTGATTTTGTTCAAGTATATTTCAAGAACTTTTCATTGTACCCTGGAAAATCCATGCAGATTTGGTCAGTTCTTAGGTTTCTGGTAAATTTCAGTTTTATACATTCTCACTGGAGGTGTTTTCAATTTTAATCACTGTACACCTCTGACAAAATTATTCTTCTTTAACTTTGTCAAGTCCCTGCTCATATTGAGATTGTGTATGCCTGATACTAACAGGACTCCTGAAGCAATGTGCTGCTGGATTTCAACTAAACATTGTCTGCAATAGCCACTCTCAGCTGCACAGGGCTAGTGCAAGACCATCAGCAAGGAGAAATCTGAGAGCTTTTTTTTCCATCAAACTAGGACTATTTCTCCCAGTGGGACCTAGGCCAGAAAAAAATAGAAGGATTCAGAAAGCAGGAAAATCAAATAGTTCAATAGGCTTTGTAGAAGTTTGCTGAGCTCACACGAGGATTCAGACCCCAGGGGGAAAGTTGAGCCAGGCTGGGTGAGAATGAGGAAAGGAGGAGACCAAAACATGAACCCGTGTGCATCCCCAGGAAAGTTCCATCCAATGCAATGCCATAGCAACTCTTGTAGAAAACTGCTATGAAATAGGTAAAAACTGACTTTTTACGAACCTGGATCTCGAGCACTAACCTCTGTTGAGCTTGAGTCTTTCGCTCATTTCACCAAATAAACTGTTTTCATTAAATTTATAAGAGTGTAACACCTCTGAGAGCCTTTCCTGGTCAAGTTCAGTTGAGGTGAGTCCTGCTATTATGAACAGGGCAATAATGTTGTGAACAAATAAACATTATCTCCTTGTAAGTTGTATGAGGGTTACTAAACCCAACCAAGCAGAGGAGGACAAAATTAATGATGCATTTGGTCCCTAGATTCCAGTAGTTCGTAAAATTTAAATTCTCGACTTTTCAATTTGAATAATGCTTAATGCAGCAGTTGTTTATGCTGCATTTGTAATGCACCATCATTGTGAAGTTTGAATGCACTAGCCAGATGAAAATGAACGCTTACTGTCAGTGGTACAAATCAGAGTTCTCCAACTACTAATCTTATATGGCACAGACACAGGCCAGCCTTCCTAAGCCATCCCTCATGTTTTGCAGTGGAAGGCATTATTTTTTTGCTGCCTTAATTACATGCAATATACTCTTGGAGAGGCAGGTTGCAAATATATGTTCCATGTCAACCACATGAAAAATATTTGCCATGTATTTTCACTTGCAATTGAACTCTCTGGAGGATAAGAGCGATGAGATCAAGCAAACTGAAAGAAGTCATAAAAATGGTGCCACACATCAACACCCTGGTAATACACAAATGTTGTCAAAGCTGGATGCAACTGCAATATCAGTGGGGAGAAGGGAGGATGAAGGGTGGCACAGCTGGTACACACAATTCAAAATATGGTCCACAGAGCCTGGGCTAGCGAAGGTTATTTCTTTATGCCCTGTCATATAAATCTGCCTTGTTCTTGTGCTTCTGTCTCTGAGAGTAGGACTAGGGAACTCAGTGAACTCCTTTAGATGAGGGTAAAAAGTACTGCTTAAAAAATGCAATAAAGAAAATTAAAAAGGGATTTTCCCACAACTCTAAAGCTCCCAGCTGGACTGACAAAACTAGAAATGCCTTATCTGGAAAAGGCGAGACATCTTATATTTTACCAGAAAATAAAATACATTCTTGGCTTGGAGTGGTAAAATATGTACACTATCATGCTTTTGCTAACCATTTAAAGAGGTATATATAAAGTTATAGCTAAAGAGATAACTACATTGTTATATAAATGTAAACTGTTCTAGATGAAGTCTGAGTAGAAGAAAAACTGGGGTGTGACTCTAAATGATTTATTTATCATTTTTATGAAACAATGTTCTGTATACTAGTGGACAGCTGTACTCCATCTCCAATACTATTAGCTTTGACCATTTATCAGCATGTAGTCTACACAATTAACAAAAATAACTAAAGATTATTGACGTGAATATCAAGGCATTATTATCAGAATCAGAGCAGACCTTTGCCCATTTTGCAGTCATATTTTAAGGGCAGTTCTGCTTATTTTTCTGTAAAATAAGCATGAGAACTTGCAAATATAATTGCAACTTTGAAGAACTCTTTCTACTACTTCAAGACATTGTGCCTCTACTGAAAGAGTAGACATTACTATACAAAAATATTGGAGAAGAATACTTTGGAGATTATATAAATTCGACATTTATCCCCTCTTCAAGAACAAGCAAATGTCAAGTGTCAGCTACCCTATTTTCATCCATTAGCTCTTGGGGTTCAGAATAGAATGGACTTCAGAAAAGAATGGACTTCAGAAAAGGACAGTTTGGAAATGGGTATTGACAAAGTGCAATTTTAGCCTAGTATAGCTAATCTCTTTAGGCTCTGTCTATAGTCAGCAGAGTAAGATAGTCTCCTATAGAGGATGATTCAGAGCAGAAACCTAATTTAGCTTGTCTGACTCACTCTCCTCAGAATGAATCAGCAGGCACTCTGAACCAACATTATGCCTGAAAATTGAAAATGCCTTTCCTCTACCTGAGTACATATGACGCACTATTCCCAAACAGAAAGAAATTTATATCCTCTACAGTACTTACTGTAACTCATTTAAAATCATCTTTTCCTCTGGAAAGCACTAGAAAGGAAATAAAAAATCAAGAAATAAACAGAAGAACAAGACAAAACAAAAGACAATAAATAGCTGGTCAGAGCAGCCTAGGTCCTTCTGGTCACAGCTGATGTAGGAAAAATGTGATCAAGTATGAACTTGTTATCTCTTTAAGTTATAGGGTCTACTGAATGTGAACAGGTAACATCCTTAACCAACAGTATACTTTTGCAGGGAAACTCTAAGTTCCTTTGTGGACTTAGGCAGTGCTTGATATGACATAGCTTGGCCAGAAGATGAAGCTAGTTAAGAATGTTAATTTCAAGTGGGAAAAAAAAAATCAGTTGTATAAAACAGCTTGGCAGGAGCAAAGGTGACAGAGAAAAAAATATCCACAGGTATATACCCACACTTTTCTTATCATCATGTTCATACCTATTTTTTTTACCAGAAGAAAGAAGGGAAAGATATTCATGAAGTATATGAAAAGGTAAGAGTTACTAAGGATGATATTACACATTTTAAGGCTTTAATGATTCACAGTTTCATCAACCAGCTATGAAAACTGAATGTTAATTAGAACTGGTGACCTTGGGAAAACTCAACTGGGTAGGCAAATTTCTCCGACAGAAAGAAAATATCCTCCAAGTTGGCTAGAGTTTCAATAGCAGAAGAAAACTTACCTGACAACTCACATCTGCAGTTTTCGAATACATATAATTATACATTCAAAACAGAAATTCCCTTTAAATATTTAATATTAATAACATATATAAACATTTTATTCCACAGATTTTCATTTTCTTATGTATTAGAGAAGATACTAACATTTATACACAGCATTTCCTTCAGAATCCTTTTAGAGTGCCACAGGTCAGTTCATAAAACAGCATTAGAAGTAGTGATATTAGGGAACATTTACAAAAATGTTTCACAAACAAACTATAGTCTTATTTGCCCAGATTACTGAGACTATGAAGTGTTTTACACCTGTAGAGTAGTGGTAATATTCCGTTATGCTCTCCATATCTGAACTAGCTCTGGTTGCTGCTCTCTGGCTTGCAATAGCCTGAAGGTTCTACGTAGACAACACTTAGAACTAAGTATTTTTGCACTTTATGCTTTGCACTTTAGCAACATAAGTACAATTCCCTGGCAGCAGCAGCAGCAAGCTAGACGTACTTGGAATGAGCACTTCTTGGAAAAGGGAGCAGTTATTTCAACATTTTTTTAAATGCTACCTTCTGTTTTTCAAACGCGTTCTTTAACATCCAGTAGTCATTGAAAATCATTTCAGCACACATTTGTACATGCATCAGTCACCTGTTTTGGGTCCTCTGCTCTTTTCTCCACTCTGTTCTCTGTCACTGCCACAATATCATCCTCCAGGCAATGTGCTCAGCGTGAAACATGAGCGATACCTTCTGGATTTATTGTATGAGGAGAAGGGAAGCACTGTAGGTCTGCACTGCTGAACCACAACATTTGTATATATGCCTCATAGCATCTCATCAGGTGATGACATTGCATTTTTGCATCATGTAGTCACATTCTGATGCACATCATCACACCATGATGCTGCATTTCAATGCAAATTCACCTCAGGAGGCCTGAAATAAAACAGTGGTGTTTCTAGAAGTCCTGACACCTAGGAAACTGAAAAACTTAATAAAGATCTTTAAAAATTGGGACTGCACTGCAAGTATTACTGAGTTCATTGTTCTCATAGACAATATTATTTTATACAGTGAAAAATTCAGCCAACAGCGAAGTATGAAAGTTCTCTATTAGTTTAGGGAATAATATTTTGTTTGCTTGCTTACTTTTGGCTCACTAGATTTCATAAGCCTAACAAAATAAAACACACTAATGAGCAAACAGCAGTCAGTTTAAACACTTTAAATGACTTGCTTACCACAGATCTGTTATCTAACTAATGGTTTAATCTTTGTCCTACTTTAATGTGAGTTTCGACATAAAACCACGGTAGAGGCTTATTCCAAGTGTTTTGTGTTGTTGAACAGACTCCTAATCAATTTATGCTTGTCACTAATACGTTACCCTTACAGAAGTGGTATAGACTATTCCCAGTGCTGACAGAGAAGGTATGTCTGTGTTACACGACAGACAAGACTCCAATGACCCTGGAAATGCATTAGTAAACCCCCACAAAGTATCTAGCCATGTGTTAAAAGAAGATGAAGGCAAGCTACATCCATGCTCATTGTATAGTATTTCCTTAAATACTTAATACAATACCCAGCCTTGTTAAGTTGGTTTTTACACCAGATTTGCACAGGGAGGTGAGATGGGAAGAACTTCACTGAGACCCTGGACAATTTATAGAAGGCTTTATGGAACCAAAAGCCCTTGAAACTGCAGAAACATTGTTTTATTCATTAAAGCAGCCCCATTGTATGCTATGCACACTGCACCTGCCTCACAAATGCAGAAATTATTCCTGGTTTGGTCATAGACATTCTCTATACAAATGTCACTCACTTCTCTCTGTACTTCATGGCATTGCTCTAACCCAGTGTAAGGGGAAAAAAAAGGCAGTGACAGATGTGTTCTTTTTCTGTCTTAGTGTCTTCTTTTTTCTGTAAAAAGAGGGTTATGTCAGTTTCTTCCAAATAAAATCATTTGATACTGGGGAAGTAACCACAGCTCTGTGCTATATGGTTCTGTAACCTGGGGTTAATTGAGGGCTACATGACAGAAGTGACCTGCAAGCATGGATACTGACCAGACCTGTAGATTTTTCACTTTAAATTTCACTTCTAATAAGCACATCCAACCACACATGCAAGTTTAGCAGATGTTTCATTTTTTCTTGCAAACAGAGATTTAAAAGGACTATTCTCCTACGGTTTCAAGGACTGCAGAAACATATAGTACTACATGCACCAGCAAACATAGTTACTGTTTACAGCCAGACACCAAAGGGAGTTGAAAGGTTTGAAAGATTTGTATATGCAAAGGCATTGAAAAAGACTATCAGACTTAGTTATGAACTTACTCATCATAGGGCCTAAAAGAAATTTGTCTCATTCTTTTTTTTAACTATCAAACAAGTAAATAAACAAACAAAAAAACGACAAAAAACCAACCAAACAAACAAAAAACCAAACCTGTTAAGAGGCAGATTGTTGGAAAAGAAATCTGCTTTGCAGTGACCAGTCCTGTTATGCAATTAACCAGTAAGTGAGGCAAAAATCAAGCAGGAGGTAAAGGTATTTTACTTTAAAGTTTTACCCAACCTGTTTACAGCTCCGGAAAAGAGAGCTGTATCACTTCGAATGCCTTCACACTTACTCTTTGGATTACACAGCTTTTGACATATGTTAAGGTCTATTTCTTCTCCATGGGATGTTGTATGAAAGTGTCAGAAACAGGTATTCAGCCACTGAGATTTTCATTAAAAATCTGTCATGCCCATATGTGCTTAAAATTAGAACAAAAAATAGAGTATAAGTTATACAGCTGAGAAAAAGTATGAAAGAGAGGAAAGGCAGAAAATAAATCTTCCCACTGGTTTGTTTGGTTTTCCTTTAAAGTGATATGATCACCAAAACAAACTAGCTGGTGGTGAATATCCTTTGGGGACACTGTCTGTCAGAGGCAGCCACCATTTACAACCACATTATATATACAGAGATGACACAACACGCTGACACTTGCTGACATTGTTGAAGACAGGGCATCCAAACTCAAATGTGCACGACTTAACTAAATTGCCTGCTGGAGAAGCCATATATAATCTGTTGGAAAGCCATAATCTTCAATTTTTCTATTTGTTTGGAAACAGGGATAGAAGATGGCATTCAGCAAGCGTATCTTACTCTTACAACACCGTCAATTCAAGAGCAATCATTCTGGAACTCCTTCCTCTTCCTGCTTGTCTCTCTCAGCAACAGCTCCTCTTCCAAAGTTCCCACTAAGAATATGTCTGGCTTATAAATTGTGTCAGGAATTATTTTTCACTAAGTACCATGATTTAAATTGGCAGCTGCTCTTCTGATCCTATTCTGGACAAAGATTATACATTTGAAATAAAATTTAATTTATAAATTTACTGGGTGGAATTGGCTTTATTAGCAACTCAAAAAAACAAACCAAACCAAACCAAACCAAACCAAACCAAACCAAACCAAACCACATGATGTTGGGTCTAAATGGTCTCTCCTGAAGATGCTAGCATTGCCAAGTTTCAGCTAGTTATTGATCTGACCACTGACCAGAAGGTCAGATCTCCTTAATATCCTAGGTCATTAAAAGCATGGTGAGCTAGCAGCACTTACATGGCATGCTGATCACAGAATCAAAGAATAAGCTGAGTTGGAAGGAACCCATCAGGAACATCGAGTCCAACTCCTGGCCCTGCACAGCACCAGCCCGAAGAGTCACACCATGTGTCCAAGAGTATTGTCTAAATGCTCCTTGAACTCTGTCAGGGATGGTGTTGGAACCACTTCCCTGGGAAGCCTGTGCCAATGCCCAACCACCCTCTGAGGAAAAACCTTTCCCTGATATCCAACCTAAACCTCCCGTGACACAACTTCAGTCCATTCCCTCGGGTCCTGTCACTGGTCACCACAGAGCAGAGATCAGTGTCTGCCCTCCTCTTCCCTCGTGAGGAAGTTGTAACTGCAATGGTCTCCCCTCATTCTCCTCTTCTCCAGGCTAAATAAGACAAATTACCTCAGCCCCCCCTCATACCCTCAGCCCAACCCCTCAAAGCCCTTCACCGCCTTCATTGCCCTCCTTTGGACACTCTCTAATAGCTTAATGTCTTTTTTTATTGTGGCACCCAAAACTGCCCCCAGCACTCGAGATGAAGCCACCCCAGTGCAGAGCAGAGAGAGACAATCCCCTCCCTTTCCCGGCTGGTGATGCTGTGCCTGATGCATCCCAGGACATCACTGGCCCTCCTGGCTGCCAGGGCACTGCTGGCTCATGTTCAACTTGCCATCGACTGGGACCGTCAGGTCTCTTTCTGTGATGCTTCTCTCCAGCCTCTCATTCCCCAGTCTTTCTGTACATCCAGGGCTGTCCTGGAAAGTCTGGCACTTTCCCTTGTTGACCTTCACATGGCTGGTGATTGCCCAGTCCTCTAATTTGTTGAGATCTCTCTGGCTCTTGCTAAGCAAGTGGGTTAGAAGAAAGGATCCTCGTATGCTTACGTGAGATTTTGGTCACTGCCAGTCTGTTAGGGGCATCTCCCATCACAACTCTGGACCTAATGAAGTCACAGCACTGTCTGGAATTCTGCAGTTATTAAAATGCTCCGCCCAAGAGGAATACAGAAAACTGTTGGTAATGCAGGTCATTCAGGGAAGCATTCCTCTTCCCAATTACTTTTAAATGGGATAAGAATGGGTATCATTAGCTGACATAGTAAAATGACTAGTACTTTCTCTTCTACCCTCACTGCCCGAGACAACAGCCACCCCAACAATCAAACACACATTTTTATTTCATAAGACTATTTGCAAGATCACTAGCCTTTCTCCTGAGATGGTTAGTACATGTGGATCCATTTTGATTTGTTAACACGTGCACATTAGAATCCCCATCAGCCCGGAACTCTGCTGCAAATATGTCTCGCCTATTTTCATATTTGCTACACTCTTCATCATCTATTATGCTTCTGAAATCCCTGCACATGTTGCAAATAATATAATGCCTGTGTTACAGCAAAACAGCAAAGAAATTTTGGGTCATATGTCCAGTAGTTCCCATTTCTTAGACAGTGAAGAGAGAATACGGACATGAGAGTCATATTCAGCATTGTGCTCTTATTCACTGCAGCTTTCTTTTTTTAGACTTTACTGCAGTTCCTGTAAGGAGCTGTGTGACTTTCCCACCTCATGTTCATTTGTACACATTGAAAAAACAGTCAGTAACAGTTCTGTAACCAAAACATGCAGGTTTAATAATAATAAAAAAAAAAAGTATTGTACTTCCATCCTAAAAGAAATGTGGTTTTTTTCTACACCAAGCCATATTTTACAGTGACAAGCAATGACTGGACAGTGGCTGAGATTTGAACACTGCAGCAGTATAAATCAATCAGGCATCAGATAAACACATTTCAAAATGTGTGCTAAATACAAGCTTGAGCTCATGCACACTGACATACAGTATTTCATTCTCAATGTGTTCTTTTCCTACCAGCAAACACTTCTTTGTTCTTCAGCTGTGTTGCTTGAACTGCTTCCTTTCTGCAAAACAATTTTTGAATTTCAGAATAATTTCTTTTAAACTTATTTTTGAGAGTTGAAGTTTAGGTCAAATGCAAATATGAATATAGTTTTATCCTGCATGCATAATTTGTAGTCTGTGTGGAACTGACTCATCTGTCCTCTGTATCTGGCGCTCATATGATGAGCTCTCCTGCTAAGAGTGACCTATTCATCCTTCAAATAAACATCCACAAAGGAAGAAAAACAATATGTACAGTTCCAAAAAAGGAACAACATATTGTGCTTAATGTGATCCACTCATGTCAGTTCTGTCAGCAGTCTTTTGAATTAAGAATCTCTTGTTCTGAAAACATTCAGAGATATTGGGTAGTATCTTGAGCAAATCAAAATGCTGACATATCTGAATTTAGCTGTTTATGACATATGAGCAGTTAAAACAATGTCTTGGCTCAGTGATCAATGCTTTGAATAATTAATAAAAAGTTTGCAGAAATTTTTTGTTTTGAGACGTTATGTTCTACTGGCAAACCAAAGGATATTACTGCCTTGAATGACTGAAGTATTTATTACTTATGAATATTTTCACAAATTACTTTACATATATGATCAATAAAATGTAGCAAAACTTCCAGCTAATACCTTATCTGCAAGAATTTACTGTTTGACTCATATGTTCCTTTCTGTCCACATTCAAGATTTGTTTTACTTGATTTCCAACAGAAATCTTGTTATATTCAGTGGAAGAGTAACATTATGGATATTCACAGACTGTGTGCACGTAACATAGGACAAGACATTGAGGTGTTTGAAAGAAGCATTCAGAGACCAGATTTGTAGAAGTCTGACCATAACCACAGACAAATGGATATGGTGTGGCTGAGTGCAATTTTTCAAAATTTGTTAAAAGATTGAGCACTCCTAATCAGAAAATTAGAAAATATTTCAATAGCTTGTATAGATAGTCTATAGATGATTCTAAGACAACTTTTAAGTTAACATGTAGGAATACAAAAATCAGGCTCTTGTAGAATAAAAAAGACTACCTGCAGCAAATATTGATCCCAAGAATTATCTTCTTAGCATTCATACAATCTGTGTTTCTGCCTTACAAATACAGGTGATAAAAAGGAAGATCAGGTTTCTTTATTTTTGTCTGTGATGTGCCACCATTTCAAGGTAAATAGATATCCATTTCTTTTTCCTTTAAAAACAAACCCTGAATCAAGTAGTCAGGGTTGGTTCATTTTATCTTATATTTTACAACACCTGAACACAGCTGTCTCCCTGGAATCACTGGCTACATTCATTCAAACCCACAGTCTTCCGATTATACCCTCCCTACATGGTGAAACCTTCACAGAGATGTTACTAAGAGCATAATGAAAATATAAGGCACAGTACAGGTGTCCCGATAGACCTAATCTGGCCAGCAGCACCTGCCTTACTAACACTGTTGAATGCAATATCTAAATCAAAACCAAAACACAATCCTGGCTTAATTCCCAGTTCTAAGGAGTGCTTATAGACCTGGCTACTGGGAGGTGGAGGATGGAATTCCTTTTTTTTTTTTCTTCAGTTGGAAAGCAGAACAAATTTGAGCTGGAAATCAGTAGAAAAAGGAATATAGAACCCTATAATGTCATTTTTATTTAATCATTTTATAAGGTACAACTGGCAGGCTCATGTTTTGCCAGGTTGTTTTTTGTCACTTAGCACATTGTGAAAGTCTGTTTTACAGACAGACACTGTCATATAAACTAAGTTACTATGTTGGAAATTTAGACAAGCAGACTTAACACTGCAATTAATTCAGTCTTAATTTTTTTGTGCTTTTCCTGAGTTTCCTCTGCATACAACCCTCAGCAGTTGTGGCATTGCTGGAGTTTTCATGGATTTCACTTTGTTTTGGGATCTTCTAGTATCATATCCCACTTCCCAGTCTCACTGAAACAGCTTCCTCTGAGATTGCTTCTATCTCTTAATCCATTTGGTTTTTTAAAAAAGCAAAATATAGTGTGATGTAGATGACTGATGAGAAGAAGGGTCACAGAAAAGGGCTGATGGTATCTCCTTTTTTTAATGAGGCTGGCAAAGGATAAAGAACAGAATAATAAGTAGTAAAAATTTCATCTCTACAGTGTGTTTGGAAATGAAATATTCTGTCTTGTCAGAAATCAAAAGTGGCTGTTGATTTAAATATGAAAATCATTTTAGGAATACCTCTTAAATTGTTATTTTCAATTCTGTTTTTGAAGTGTAATTATGTCAACGCCTGTGTTGTCACTAGAACACAGAGAAAAATCTTTTGTAGAGAAAAGTCTCACAAAGTCTGTGAAGAAAGGTCAGATGAAAGCCAAAAAGAGCATTTTCATATTGTTACTGGTCCACTCTATTGAGGATGCTGTTTAACAGGGCATTGCCTGCACAGCCCAGACCAGAAAATAGCTCAGGCAAGGTAATGTCTGCTGCGTTGACCATGTTACTAGCAATTCAAAATGTACTGTGTTATGAAGGAACCCAACGTGAGAATATTAAAGGCCCAGTCAGGAAGACAACTGACTTCTGAAGCAAAATATACGCCAATTTATAAAGGTAAAACAGAAATTGGTCTTTCATCAATGGTACATGTGAACTGTTGTTGTCATCTTCAAGATGACTACAATATGACAGCTGCAGCTAAAATTTTGGGGAATCTAGCAGCGAAATAGTATCAGGGGTTTTTTGGGCAAGGGGAAGAGAATTTTGTCAATGGGCCCCTATGGCAAAACTCCATTACATAGAAGCAAACTCTAATGAAACTAATTAGTCAAACAGAGTAGAGTCATATAAAAGGCACAATAACTGGTTGATGTAACAGAGGCACAATCAACCAGTGCTGGGCTATGTCTTTTGGGAAAACTGCCCAGGTCCTGCAAGGATGTTTCTGTGCTACCAGTTCAACACAAATTGAGATCTTTTCTCTCTTTCCTAGAATTCCCAGTGGCTATTCACAAAGGCTTGCCTCGCTGATTAGGATGGACCATGCTCAAATAGGACTTTAGATGTCCCGGCCTCTGGCTCTTCTAAGCAATGCTTGCAGCTGGAGACAACATCTGCAGACTCTATGCAGTTGTTAAGTTCATACAGGATGTATCCATCATCTAAATATCTGGGGTCTTCAGCAGTCAGTTGCCTATCAGACTCAGACTCTCTCTGAGTGTGACAGCCTGTGCTGAGCCAAGCACAGGATTTTGAGGATCTAATTTTAGTATCTTTATGAATCAATTTTTAAAAATAGTAAAATGTTTCTTTTCCAAGTTCCTACCTTACACGGGTCTTCTTGACTAGTCTGATATGCCCTCTGCAGAAATTTAATGCAGTGGCAGGCTCCAGAAACATATGCATGTGCTTACTAATACAGCCAAGGAAGACTGGACAATTTATGTGCTCGAGGACACTTTGCCTAGGAACAGTCCCCTGAGTTAATTTATTTTACCTCTTCCTCTATAGTAGGCCTTTCTTCTCTTTTCTGATTTTGGGTGTGAGGTAACTAAAGTCTGCTCTCCAAGGAAAGATTTTGTGTAGTCAACATGGCAGCTAGGGCAGCTAGGAGACTTTATTTTTCAGGGATGAGGGCAAGAGATCTTTGTAAATATTGCTGAGAATTTTCTTCATTTTGCCATATAATCTTGCATATTCTCATCCTTCCTACTCCTTCATGCCTTTCTGCCTTTCTAAAATCTGGGACACAGCTGCACTGAGGTGCATTATTATGAGTTTATTGCTACAATATCGTAGTAGTCCCTTCTCCTCGTTCAGTTTATGCTCTGAGCCTGAATCTTTCAGTCATTGGGTTGCAAACAGCATTTAAAGTACCTTCAAAGACTGTTTTTCTGCTGTTTACATAAACATTAGAAGCTCGAATTATTGCAGGTACTGGAGCATTTTGAACCTCTTTCATCTGTTGCAAGCAGATCCTTACTGCCGGCTTTACCTCATCCTGCTGATTTCTCCCTGCGTATAGGGTGTGAAGTACATCCTGGAAGAGGCAGAGCAAAATGTGGCACTGAAGCTGCAAGAGAGCCTTACTGAGTCCTGCAGACAGCAGTCAGAAATGTAGCACAGGAACCAGTAAGTGTAGGTGACAAGCAGATGCTGGAAAAGGAAGTGAAACAGACAAACCATGTGAATGTTAGGAGATGGGAAAAAAAGAAGGCCTCTTTTCCACAAACTCTAAATATGCCTGCTAGTCTGGATGAGTAACTTGGTAAAGAAATATTGAATTTAGCTGCAGTAAATATTTACAAACATCACACTATGGCTATTCCTTTATCTAGCCTACAAAAGACATAATCTGCATCTGCACACCTGCAGTTGTAATGCTATCATTCTCAGAAGTACCTAGCAAAATGATAAATATATTTTTACTTTTGTCTTCTACAAAGAAATGTAAACCAGCTGCAAGGGAATTCAAAAACTGAATTTAAAGGTGTTTATGCTTTATAGAACAATCTACCTCCTTCATGTAAGTGACTGTTAACTTTATTCAGTATGCCTGAAAGCGAATCATGCTATACAAGCAAAGGATTAAGTTATGACAGTCTTCAATGTTTAAGTAAAGTGCTGACAGCTATTTCAGAGGACTGCCTGCTCTGAACTTTCTTACCCCAGGATTATAGATTGACACCATGAACCCAGCAGGGTAAAGGGAGACTCCTATGGTGAAAGTATCCACACAGATAGATCTGTTTCCTGAACCTCATTCTGTTTGCTCATTTTTTATTCTAATTAATTCACCAATTAATTCCCAGTAGTGTCACAGCATCTCATGCGTAAGGCTCAGCTAGTACATCAGCGGTCTGCAGCTAAACACCTGCAGATGGCAGCTTGAGAAAAATATTGATTTTCAATTACTGGAATTTGTTTAATTCAGCATTAGATTCATAACCATTCCTTCCTCATCAGCATAAGACCACAAGAAGCTTGTCTGTTCTAGGTAGTCAGGAACAGTCAGTGAGGCAATTCCTTCCTGACAGGTAGTCAGGAAGCCAGTGAGGCAATCCATAGGGCAGTCCTATCTTGCTCCCTAAAAAAGCAGGAGAAAAGATGCAAGGATGCACAAACAGCTGTGGGAAGGCTACAGTCCCATTCTTCCACAAGCCACTCTCATGAGTACAAAGCAAAAAGAAAGGGGTGGATCAGTTGTGTTATGCGATCCAACCTGGAAATTCTGGAAGGGATATCCTCTGCTGGTAGTCCTTCACAGTACTCTTCCCTGGCATAATGCAGTTCACATATGCCTAGAGTGACAAAAATCATCAGGGACAACATGATAACATTTATTTTTTCAGGTGATTTCATAGTAGCCCTAGGGATATTATACAGGGAGGGGTTTCTGTTCTAGAAATGACAGAAAATAAAGAAAATATAGGAAAAAAAACCCTCCCTGGTGAAGAAGCAAAGGAGCAAGATGGATGTGTTTTTATCAAAGAGAAAAGGTACAGCTGGGAACTCTGACTTCTCTGGTGGATGCTTGTGCCATCAAATAAAGGAATAATAGCAATCAGTTTATTGTGCACACAACTGCACATGGCATATAGTGAAAACCTTGCCAAGAAGAAACGACAAAAAATGGAAAAGAAAAAGATAGGTTCCTATACTTTTACACTGACAATGACCTTTCCTTCTAAATTTATTATTGGTTTACGTACTACTATGTTCCATAACATAATTCAGATATCTACATTGTCATTCTCTGAATAGGCTTGTAGAGAGTATGATTAATCTGAGTTCAAATGTGGTGCCTTATCTCCCTCATGTAAAACCTCATCTCTACCAACTAAGTGGCATGGAAAATCAGACCCCGGAAAAATGGGAAATCTGATTTTACCACTGGATTTCCATACTGAGTACTGCATAGTATTCTTCCCTGATGCCATGGTTTATGTAGGCCCTGATATTTTCATGAAGTACTACAATGTAACCCATAAAAAATCAGTGCAAGTTATTCAGCTCTAAAACTTAATATAGTCTGGAGTTTTGAGTTTGGAGTTACAGGACTGCACTGATAGCATTAAGATTCAAAACACACCACTATGAAATCTTGTCAGAAACAATACCAGCAGGAACAAAGACAAAACAAAGAATCCAAACCGAAGTCTCAAAAAGAGCATGCACAGTAATAAGATAGCAACACCAGAATTTTCATTTCCTTATCACTCTGGTGATATATCAAATCCAGTATTTAATCTGTGGTCTTTCAAAGAAAATGGTGAGAAATCAAGAGGAGGATTAATGTACCTATCGGACAAATATCTTCACAATGCAAACCAGATTTCCACTTTGAAATTTAGGGGTCATGTTTTATCTTTTAAAGAAAAGAAAGTGTGATCATAAGATCATTCTTATGAGAAGCGAAACCACAGAAGTTCTCATTATGTATTTAAATCCATAATCACTCTTTGAATCACACTGAGCCTGATGTGGTAGTGAAATCTAGATTCATTCTATGTTGACTTACTCTACATGTTAACAAAATCAGATGATAAATAAGGAAATCAATACTCTTCCTCATGTAAGAGCATTATGAAAATTTGAGGGTTAGCCCTGAAAACTCAGCAACTTAGCTGATATTCAGAACAGCAAAATTAAAGACAGGACAGATGAAAATAGAGGGGAAAAAACTTGGTAAATGTTGATAATGATCTTTAGATATTGGCTCCCTTTAAATATTTTAAAATTTTAGCATATTTTAAAATAGTTAGCTTATTTATCTGTAGACTGAAAGGAATTTCTGCTTCCAGTTTATATCTCTATTGCCATTAGGTCTTCCCTTTCTAATAAACTATCATTCACAGAATTTTAATGTCTCAAATCACAATGATATACATCTCCATGTAAATATGCCTTGGTCTTTCCATTGAATGAGGCCTCTCAGACTTTCTCAGTGGGTATCTTAACAAATTTAAACAGCCCTGCCTGTCAAACTCCCTCCACCGCCTCAATTTTTTCTTCTTGTTCTACTAAATAATCAATATCTGCATGAAGGGTTAGTACCAAACCACTAAGTTCAAAAGAGAGTGAACAATACATCAATAAAACATGAACTTTTCTCCCACTTACAGGTTTAACAAAACATTTATTTCAATAACTACATTTACAGCCAATATTATTAAACTGCTCTTTCTAAGGTCAGAAAGGTTTCTAGCTTGAAAAAGATCCAACAGTTCATTTATAGCTATGTATGAGAAGATTTAAGTGCCAGAAGATTGACACTTCTTCTGAGTAACAAACTTCTCCCACAAAGTCTGATTTCCTCTCACACTACACCCCCAAAAAAATTATGAAAAACACTACCTAATTTAAACTACAGGCACAAATGTGATGTGTGAACCAGTTCTTCCACAGCATTAATTTCGTACAACAGATACATGTATTTCAGCAGATATTCCTGCATCTTCTCACTTTGGAATGGAAATATTTATCACTGGCAGCAGTGCCTCAAACCTTGGCATACACAAATAAAACTCAGACAAAACCTGTCCCTGGAGGGATGGTCTCAGGTCCCTCCAAAAGTTCATCAGAAAGAAGGGCATAAATTTATGTAGAAAAGACAGGCTACTGGGACGTAAGAAATTTAAGACTCAGCCCCAGTACTACAAAACTGTGTTTTTATTGATGAAGAGAACGCTCAAGCATATACCTGAACTTGAACTTGGGATCCCTGTTCTTCTCGCTCACATTGCTGGGATGTGTGGAGCCAACTCAAAAAATCTCAAAAAAATTTATGCCTAGGAAAAGATAACCTCAGGATGCCTTCAGGCAGACAAAGGAGGCTATTCCTAACTCTAAACTATGAGTTTAGAGATGGGCTAAAAGCGTGTTAAGGCTCTTTTTCTCCAGGATGTTGCTGACCATAGGGAAGATCAATGCCAAACAGCTCATGCGAGCAGATACAGTGGTCAGCAGTGTAAATAGTTACCAGATTTAATCTTCAGAACAAGCTTATGGTGACATAAGTATGCCCATACATTTATTTCATGTAGTTACTGACCCCACAGAAGTAAGTTTCAACAGCTGTAAGTTGTTCACTAACTGTCCAAGAGTAAGTTTGAGCAGAAACTGAACACATACACCAGTGACTGGAAGGTTATGGGTTGTAAACTTAGCCTCAGTGTCCCTAGAAGTAAACCTCCAATTCCAGTGTTTATCTGTTTCACAGGGGGTCATGAAGATAAGTCTATGAGTGTTTTCTGTAAATGGAAAAGTTGGATCTGAATAGTGCAGAGTAACATTACCATATTCCCTCAGTGGTATGGGAAGCATCACTATAACAATTTGCATTCCAAAGGAAAAATCCCCTTTTGAAGATTTACTTGCATTCCAGAAGATTAATTCTGCCTAAGAAAAATCAAAGAAAAAACAACAGAGCTGCTGAGCACACCTTTGGACAAGACTCCATTTCTTCTCCTTAGAGGCTTTATTTTTTGCTTCCTTTTTTTTTCTTTTTATTATTATTTTAGGCAGTAGGTGGGGCGGAGTCTGTGGGATAGGCCCTCTTTTCATTCTCATTTATAGAGTCTTACCAATAACAAGAGATTTATCAATTCATGAAACCAGAAGTTGAAAGCAAGAGACCTCTTCATATGAATAGCGTTGTCTTTGGTATTACTTTTTCCTCTTGAGCTTTGTCCCCATTCCAATTAATCTGAAGCCCACTTTCTAATAATGTATCACAAGGCCATTCTCAGTTTTCTCAGACTTCTTTTCTTCTTAAAAAAAAAAAAGAATTGTAAAGCAGTGATCTAAGTTTGTTAAAGCCAAATAATATCTTGCCCAGACATTACCTGGTGTAGACGAGATATACGTACAGGCATTGAAACCGTGGCTGCATGAATATTGTATGCACAAAATGCTGTGGTCCTCTCATGCCTTTTCACCTGGTTGTATTAGGTAGACTATCAATGGAAACAAGAATGTTGGCACTCCCATCTTCCTGCATATCCAGGGGGCAGTCTCTGTGCCACCTTTCACTCTCAGTACCACCTGCAAATAGAGACTGGGGGTAGCTTCAAATAGTAGCAGAGACATACCCTTTTCTTTGCCTCAACCCTGACTAAGGCATTGTTCTCTATTTCAGAATAAAGGCTGTACACAGCAAAACCTCTCTTTCAGAACAACGTTAGCTGCTTCCACAGTTTTCAGCATCCACTAAAAAAGTTCTCACCTGATTGTGCTCTTACTTCTCTGCTGAAATCAACTGAATGACTCCTGTAGAAGCTGAAAATTGAGCAGGGATTTCCCTTACAAAGATAGACCTAGCATCAGAGAATTGGCACGGGATTAATTTACGCGCTGAGACTGACGCGCACACCATCCGCTAAAGACGGGTGAAGGAGGGCCTCTCTGATTTCTTTCTCTTGTGTATGAGAGACGGGTATAACCTCATCACCTGAGCAAGACATAGGACTCAACTCAAAGAAAAGTAAGAGGCGATGGTAAGAGGTGAAATACATACACGGTTCCAACCACAAGAAGTATAGGTTGTTTATGTGACCGCCCTCAAAGACTGTGATTTCCCCAGAGCTCCTGCTCATAGTCCTGGAGGACTTTGCACTCTGCAGAGCTCCTAGGAAGTTACTTCCACAACAAATTGTGTTTGCACAGGTTTAATTTGTACCTTACAGCTTTTCATTGTGCTATTTTGCTAATTTAATATTATTAAAAAGGCGTGTTTTACAGTTTGCATATTCCTTCCAGCAGATAAGCCCATCTGCCTCATAGCTTCCAACCCTGGCTTCCTGTTCTCCAGGACTGCCTCCATCACCTGCTTTCCTTTCTCAACCATTTGCCAGTCTCAGTATGCCAATTTCAAAACTTGTCCAGCAAGTCCCACCTGGTGCCAGCTGTTCTCCAAGAATCATCACCTTTTATCTCCCCTCTATAAATATTGCCTCCAAATTTAATACTACAGCTATTTTCATTCTCCTGTTAAATCACAACTTCTCCCCTGTCCCATCTCACAGCTTTGGTTTTGAAGCATTCAATTCCTACCATAATATGCATTAATTGCAGCTTAGCCTTAAACCTACTATATCTTCCAAAGGTGAATGAGATGTTTTTCCTGGTTAAAAAAAATGTATAGTGTAGGAGACTGTCAAAACCTCTCAAAAATTTTGGCTAATAATATCTTCTCATCTTCTGGGAGAAACTAGTTGTTCACTTCTGCGCTGAGTGCGTCTGTTTCTGTTTTCCTGTGTAGTGTAGATGCCTGTATCATGTTCGTCAGTGTGTTTACATCTGCTCATTGATATGTAACTTTGTAATTATAGTGGAATAGATATCACCATCTTCCTGTTATAAGGTATTTTTTTGCAATTGATTAAAAAAACTGTTAAATTTTAGCAATTGCTGCTGCCGTCATAAAGGCTACATTTTATGTCATATTATTATTTCAACCATGATCTGGCAAATTGTTTGGCAAATAATTATTTGACAATTCCACCCAAAATATGTACCTTGCTATCTAGAGTGTAGGGGTGAAACAGAGCTTTTCTTCCAATTCTGGTTGCCCAAAATTCAAGGGCTGCCATTTCCTTGAACAGAATGATTGAAAACATCTCTCTTGTGATAAGAGTCCAACACTGTACCTGCTGCTCCTGGGCAGTGGGAAGAAAGTTGGAAGTTCTCCACTACAATTTGGAAAAAGAGGGATCTGAATAAGGCCGAAAGGCATCTGAACTGAGAAGGAAATGAGGATGATTATGAAAAACCTTGAGGCAGAAAACCATCACCTGATACAAAGTAGATCTACATGAGAAAGGAAGTCTCATTGCCTTTCTCTCCCCACTTCTCCAAGTTATATCCAGAATCACTGCTTATCTATATTTCATAAAGCATTTAAAATAAATCCCACAACACTTTTTATGGTATATGGAGGTTATATATCCTGACTAGAGAGCTATTCAATATTCACTCCTATCCCTCTTCTGCTGATGTGTGACCTTGGGTGTCCTGTTGTTGCACTCTGAAGTATACTGAAACCCAGCTCTGAGTATCAATCCCTGAATTTCCCTGATCTGTGAATTTCAGAGCAGTCTGGGATTAAAATGCTTTTTACTCTGTCAAGAAGCCCAAGGCCCCATATCTCTTACATCCCCAAGAAGTGTATTCTGAGAAAGAATGCACAGGTTTTAGTCTGAAATTCTCATTGCTGCTACTGTCAGGATTATGTTTAAAAGGTGTTATTTCTTTTAAGAGAGACTTTGGTAGCTGAGGAACAGCTCTGTGTCCAGCCCCACTCCCAAGAATGGCATCTGTCCCTACAGCCCATGCTGCAGAGCAGCTGTCTCCTCTGCTACACAGCTCCGAGTTGTCCCTGAGACACAGCCCTTCCTGGGGAAAAAATAGCATGAGATTACATAATGAAAGATAGCCTTGTGGTGTGCATGCACAAGAGGGCAAAATTAAGGTCATGCAGTCAGTTCTGTAATGATTTCTGATTGCTTCATTTCTCCTCAGCATCTACCCTGCTCCCCATTGAAAGGCCCTATTCCTCTCCCATCCCCCACTATTCTGTTTCCTCAGCTTCCCCTTTATTACCCATCCCTGCTCATTTACAGAATCATGTTTCTGTCTCTGTTTCTGTCTCTTGCCCCTATTTTGATACTTTCTGTATATATGACTCTCACTCTCTGCTCCTATTTCTCACTGCTGTTTGAACAAATAGTTCACTGCCTAAGGCTGCTGTCTCCTGACAAATACAACTCCCCCCTCCCCACCCCATCCTCATGTCTGACTCTAGCTTCTCTCAAACTCTAACACAAAATACTTTCAGATGTACAGAAGACTTTTGGATTTAATTTCCTCTCCAGACACAGAGGGGAATTATTTGAAAAATCCTGATTCGACATGATCTGAAGCAACTGAGGCGACATAATCTACACATAGCACTAATAATACTGAACACTTATGCAGCATCTTTAGCCATGAAAGTGCTTTGCAAACACTAAGGGAGTGATTTTTCAGTGGTCCTGTGCACTCATTATTCAGTGACTTTAGGGTTTTTTTGTCGTTGTTTAGTGTGTCTGAAAATGAGAAGTCATCTAATTAGTGCTTGAGTATTATCCAAAAAAAATATCTCTAGCTATCATTTTATATACAGAAAAGTAGAACTATATAGAGCAACACATGTTTCAAGCCAGGGTATAGGACTGCCTTTTTATTTTATCTTTGTACAGCAAGCCCTGGGGCTGTATACAGAAAAGGACTTAGTTCTCAAAATGATGCATTAGGTGTCTAAGTCCATAAAGGTTCTTGAAATCCAAGTTTCTGGGGATGTTGTTACCTGCATGTCTTCCATTTCCATTTTTACAGCAGTCAGAACTGATCATTGTTTTTGAGGTTTTGAGCCTTACACAGAGGAGAACTAAGACAATTATGAAACCCACTGTCTGTTTTTAGTAAATAATTCAGTGGTTAGAGTGCTCATCTGGACTATGAAAGATCTCATTTAAATTAGTTTAACCCCTGAGATCTGACATCTAGCAAATACGATAACAAAACCATTAATTGGTTAACAAAACCATTAATTGGTTAACAATTAATATGACCATTCAGCCTCACAGGCAAAGAAATCAGTTCCAAAGAGGTGACTGAACCTGGGTCTTTCGATATCTTACAAGAACACTCTTAACAGCATTAGATTTTCTTGTATGTTGTGTTACATGAAAAAACCCTGACTGTTCTTACTTTCCTTATATCAGGAGAGGTTCCACACACTCATTTACAGTTGGAAGATCCCTTTTCCATCTGCAATCTGATATAGGACTTATTTCAATGCCCCAGGTCCTTGTTTCCTGCTGGCTGACTTCAGTAGTTGTGACCTTATTTATTTGGCTTCCTGTATTCCTCTTTTAAACATCTTTCTATACATTGTGAAGAACTTGCATTCAGGTGTTATTTTAGGTACTCATCCTTGTAATACCTCCATCCCTCATGGATTTAGCCCTTGACGTCTAAGTAACACTGAAAACAGAGTAACTCACTGACTCAGAGTTCCTAACTCCAAAAGCCACTCAAGTGGTGTTAAGTGTCCACTTATCTACAAAGTTCACTTCAGACTTGGTGCAGTTCAGTCCACATAATCTAAATTTCTTTTATTCACTATCCATGTTCCGAGAAAGGGCCATATTGTCTAAGTACTTCTGAGGAAAGGTTTTTCAGGTAACTGAATCAGGGATTTATAAACTAACAGCTCATAAAACATTCCAGTCTCAACCTGTCCTGTTGATATAGATAACCCTGAGGTAGCTAACAGCCATTTTATAATTGCAGCTCTTTACTGTGATTGTTTGGAACTCCAGTGTCAGAAAACCATAAGTGAAGACATCTCAATCTGTAAATTTCACATTATTGATTTCCTACATCAAAACCACTGTGAAAAGGGATGGAGATCTTCCCTAGGATGCACTGCTGAGGAAGGTGCTGCTCTTTTAGGTCATATTTTGTAGATCCTTCTGCATGTGTCATCTGCCATGTCACTACAACTAAATAATTTCTGTCGTTTTAGTCCATAGTTGCTAAAACCAAACCTGTGTTCGGTGATGATACTAGAATTGGTAATGCTCTTCTAAAAGGACAAAAAGAAAAGGATAGAAATATTATCAGTGGGTCAGACCTAACCTGGATGATTTTAAAAAGATGAAAAGGTAGACTGCTACTGGGTGAAGAGCTATTTTGGTACAGATAGTTGTCAAAGATAATAGGCGTCTGGACTTTCAGGCAATATTTCCTCAAACATTTTCAAGTAGTTAAACTATTGTAGTTTCTGACATTTTGAGCTCAATGTAAAGCCTCATGTAACATGAACACATAGTGGTGCAGTTTGTACTTTTAGGAAATGTTAGAAATAATCTTTTCTTGATCTGATCCTTTAAGGATGCCTACCTGGCTCTGTGATTCAGCCCAGTGGTCCTGCCTTTTTCGTCATGGTACATCAAGCTGAAATCGATCTTTAAAACTTGTCTGATATCTCTGAGGAGCTTTGAATTCTTTCCTTGTCGCAAGTATTTATAACAGTATTCAGTAGCCTAAAAAAAGGAGGCTTTCCTCCCACCTCCGCCACCCTCCCACTGTCTTATAGTTCAATTACTTGTTTTTCAGACTTGAAAGAGATCCTACACAATAGCAACTTCCTTTGCAATCCCAGTAACACCTGTTCAGAGAAGCAGCTCTCACTGGTGGGTCTCAAGTACCTTATAAGAAAGGAAGAAAAGTATCCCAAAGCACAAGTTGAAAACTGCTGGTCAGCAGGAAGGACAGAATATTTCCAGTGTTCAGAAATTAGCCTAGGCTACAAAGAGACCGTGCAGTGTGGTAGTTCTCTTATTTTATTGTACGGTGCTAAGAGTCTTTTGGAAAAAAAAAAAAAATGGAAAAAGAAGGCCAAGCTGAGACAGTGGATAGGCATATTTGAAGATTGGCCATTCATTTCTTGAATTTTGTCAAAAATTAAGACCTTATATATATATATTTATACACGTTTAAGAACACTTTTCAAAAGTGAAAAATAGTTTTGAAGTTCCTATATAAATTTCCAGCCTTTGAGGATCTTATGGGAAACTTTCACTCTTGGGAAATCCTTGGAAGGACACCTTCTTTTTTATTTCCTTTTTTTTTTTCATATCCAACGTAAAATTATTTTACAAGTACAAAAATAACTGGCACCAAAATGCAACCTAGTCTAAATTCACCATTCGTAGAATTAACACCCTACCTACACCAGCATCTAAATAAATGATCTAACCCTGAAGGGTAATCATGAAAATTTTCAGAATGAATATATGGTACTCATACTGTAAATAGAGTTTGCTTTATGTTCATGGCAGTTTTATGGTTTCCTGTCTTATCTGAAATTGCCTCACCTCAGATGCATTGTAAAGCTATTTTACTGTAACATCCTGGCAATTTTCACGAACCATTTCAGTTTATCAAGATAGTTCTAAATCTCCAGGAAGTTGATTAAAACCCACCTCCCTTTTGCCTTCTGGATGTAGACTGCACTTGCATCCCAACAATTTCCACGAGCAAAATATCCATTTCAATGTAACAAAGCTTTAGGTTAAAATAGACACAATATTATATTCCCCAGCATAACTGTTTGAAGCCTCCTAAGTCTGAGTCCATAGCTTGTTCTGGTTATAGGAAATCCTATGGCCTTTAAGAGAAAGGAAGACTTTGTAAAGGAATTCTGAGATTATGTGCAAAGCAAAAGAGTGTGGTACAAAACCTTAGGTTAAGAAACAATGCTGTATTGATTATATGAGATGGACCAGAGGCTTTATGTTTGTAAAACACTGGGATGAGTGGGATGACCTGATTTGCCAACTTTGAAAGGTTTTTCTCGTGTCCTTTCTTCTCCTTATCATTTGACTAAAGTCGGTAGAGACGACATTGGTAAAAAGGTTAAAGTGTGTTTCTCTGGGTGTTTATAAAGTAAACACAGAGAATGTCCATACATGTATGGGCCTACATATATATGTGTATGTACACACAGATAAACTCTGTGGATTTTCAATGATACAGGAATTTCCAAATTGACAATTACTCTCATACACAGTCTCTAATATATTACACGTGTGTGTAGCATAGTTTTTATATCTAAGATGAAATACATATAGAATATACATGTCTAACATATATACTACATATATAGGCAAAGTGCATGTTTTTGTTACTTTTGGGTAGAAAATTGTTTATTTCCTTGAAACACCACAGTTCCACTTAACATCCTGTGTAAAAACTACCGTCTTTAAACATATATTATTTCTATAATAAACTGTGATAATGGGGGGAAATCCCCAGCAAAACCATTGTTGCCATAATTCACAACCAGTTTGTTAGAAGCTTAACTGCTTTCAGCTTTGCCTTGGGCCATTAACTAACAAACCAACCATTAACTGCTAGTAATGACCATTTTTTCCCTGAGATTATTGCTTAATTGAACTCCTATGCTGTGTTGGTTATTTTTATGCCATCTCACAATGACTATGCATTACTTCATTTCCCTAGTATACCAACCACCTACTGAAATAAACAAGATAAGTGTTGGAGAATTGGATCTTTCACTGTATATACTATTTAAAATACATTACTTTAACAAACAGCTTTGATGTAGCAGACGTGCTTTTTCATTTTTCCTGTTCTCCAGAGCATATGCATCAAGTAACTTAGATGCAGAATTAATGCGTGCTGTTGTTCAGTAATGTATACAATGTCAAGGCACTGTATTAGTAAGCTACGTTATATATTCATTTGGGCAAGACACATTTGATTATTAGCATTCTGTTCTTCAGCAACAAGCCACATGTGCTGTCTGTTGCCATGGCAATAAATTAGGAAGGATAACCTGACTACTTATCAATTTTTATTAGTGCAATCATCCTACCTGCTTAACCCCTCAGTAACAGTAGCGTCTTTAAACACCACTGATAAAATCTATGCAATGCTGGGGGTGGGAGTTAAGCTAATAAGGTGGGGAGGAAGCCAAGGTACTGTGGAGATGGGGGAGAGAAATACTGACTTACAACACGACGCTGAGGTGATTCATTTGCATTACAACATCAAAAATGTTAATGTTTCTGAGGATTTTAGCACAGTGGGAAAAGACAAAAATAAATGCAGAAACTTAAGATGGATAAAATGAATAGTGCTTCCATCCTGCTGTGTTTAAAGCAGTATGTGTAAATGGATATGTTTAACTATAAACCTGAATAAATGGAATCAAAACATGTACCTGCTAAATGTTAAGGAACATCATATGCTATTAAATATATACTTTAAAGTAGAAAGGAATGAACTCATAGAACATCAGCTTGATTTTCTCCAAGATATTACTTTTTGTCTGTGACCTTTAAGACTGCTGCTAACACCCTTTCAATTATTACCCATACAAAAATCAATTATTCTGTACTATGCAGAAATATGAATAAGCCTCCCATTCATTCCAAGTTCTTTCTGGGATCAAAATAAATGTTACAACAGATTTATTCTCAGGTATCTCATTTTGATCTAAAGATCTAAATGTTCCTGCAGAGCTAAATAGTTAATCCATGTTTGATTGTTGTAAGACTGACTATTTAAGTCTCAATAGTAACACTAATGTTATTGATGGGTTTTTGCACATTTTAAAAAAAAGACAAGTCTTGCAAATCCTGTTGATTTTAATGAAGCACTGGGTCTCACTGGTGTTAAAGGAGGGTGAGAGTGCACAGCACAGCAGCAAAGGCAGGACAGGAATCTCCTTGGCCATGCTCTCTGCATGGATATGCTTGCTAGGAGACATGCTGTACTCTGCTTTTGGCTTCCAGGACAACCACATCCACTGCCTCACTCTCACTATCATCCCTTCACTCTCCACAGGATCTAAGTTAACAAATCAAACTGTCCATCTGTGTGCATGGCATTATTAGGTTAGTAAAAGGCTGTCAATTCAAAACCTTTCCTAAGCCTTAGAAAAAGGGAAATATTCAACACAAAGAACTCCTTATTTCAGCTGGGAAATATTAATATAATATTTTCCAAAACACCTAAAACCTTCACTGCCCACTATTAAATTTTTAGGAGTCATGTGGGAATATAAAAAGAGTTTGATGGAAACTAAACTTTGTCTCCTGGAGAAATAAGCAGCTCGGGTATCCTGGATGAAAACCCCTCCCTCCTGTGATTGAGAGTTTGCTCCCAATGAGAAGCAAACCTCTTTCCTCACCCCTTCACTGGCACCTGCAGCTGTTGCTGGGGAGATGAGGAGCCACCACAGGCAGGCTGCACTTTCTTTCCCACCATGTCCTTCCTTCACCTATCCTGCTGAATGAAAAGTACACCCCAGGGGCTGGTAAGACAGACTTGATGTGTAAATCACACTCACAGGAAGGACCTGGGACAGGGTCTGAAGGGAAGCCAGAACAGGGAGCAAGGGAGACCTCAGGAGTCTGGGGCAGGAACTGCTTCTAGGAGAGGAGTAACCAGATGTGGCATTTGAAGCAACCAGATCTGGGAGAGAATAGGACCTCTGGAAGGACTAATACCTTCTTTTACTCATTCCCACATGAATTGCAAACAAAGTTAAAATAAATCACAGTTATAATCAATGTGCAATTCTAAAGAATCTGAACTCTTTAAATCTGGGGCAAGTTGGACGATCTGGAGGTTTAATTTCTTCCTAAAATGAGGCACAGTCTTCCAGGTCCTTTAGGTACTTGCAATTACTTAGTTATGTAAGCATAAAGTCTGTGCACTTTCAATAACAAAATTCTCAAGGTGTGGTAGTGAGGTGTGAGTGCAGGTGATAAGTAGTCTCAGAGTAAGAATATTTTACCTCATAAAATTTTACATGTTAAAGGAAGACTCTGCCTTGTGAAGCAATTTTTTTTAGAAGGAATAATTGAAACTCACTTTGCAATCTACAGCATGTTTCTAATCAGATATGCCAGATGTTTTTCTCACCAGTGTCAAACACCCAGCCAGACACCAGGTCACAGCTAGCTGATAGTTCAGAAGTCTTGATTTGCAAAAGCGTAGGGTATCCGCTGCCTACAGGCTTTGTGTACAAGTGCATGCACATGTGTGTATATTCAGTAATAACAACAGGGTTTGGTGAATCTGAGAGTTCCTGCTTCTTGCAACACTCTCAGCTTTCTGATGGAAAATACTTTGTTCAAACTTCAGATTTTGTACTATGCTTTCCACGTCTGAGAAGGTGTTAAGTTTATTCATTTATTTCCCATGGCTGAAGACTTATTTTCCATGGAGCCTAATAATGGTGCCCAACGTCAAAGCTCAAACTGAATTGATGGATTAGTTACTCTGTTCCACTCTAGTCACAGTCTGTAAGCGAAACCAGGCATTTCTATAAATGCCTGTGCACTGACAGATTTCCAAATAGGGCTGCTGTTTGTGCAGACCTCTCTGGAATGAATCCTGTGTGCAAAAAGACCTTCTCCAGTTGGAAGCTGAACAAATCCCAACATTGTTATCTCTCAAAAAGCTCAACCTTCCTTGTCAGCACCTCTTCTGGTAGAAAGGAGTTGTAAAGCTCTCTACCTACACTAACTGTTTCCAATAAACTTTAACAGTAGTGTCCATCTAACTAATGTATCCAGGAATATTTATAAAGATTGGGATTTGAGCATAAAACTAGTGTTGCTAGTCAGTATCACTCTAACAACTGGAATTTTCACAATCTACACATTACTGGATGCTGATTGGACAAATGGGATTGGAACAGCAGCAGAAATATATTCAAGTTACTGAGTCTTGGTATCACACTGGTGTCCAATATCATGTTCCCATGGGCTGGGCATGGGCTGTGAGACAGCACATAGCTCATCACAAGCTGAGATTCACATGGAAATCAAAGACATCACAAAAAAAAAGATACCAGAATACCATTAGGGGCTGTAGAAGAGTTCTGTCCTTGTGTTCAACCAGGTAACAAATGGTTATCAGAATCTCAGACAAAGGACACAATAATGGTATCGTGAATATGACAGGAAAGGCTTCATTTTGAAGACAAGTTCTTCAAAACCAAGAGGGGAAAGACCTACTTTTTTATAAGCCAATTTTCTGTCATCTTAAACTGATGTCTGCTGATTTAATTCATAAACCAAAATAATATTATTGAAGCTAAAAGAACAGAAGCTAATCATCTAAAGATAAGACTGTTGAATAAACACAGGCCATGCGCTGGTTCACTGATGCATGAAAGCAGGAAACAAAACTTTATTTTTCTTCCTAGTCCCGGCTATTTTTAGACTTGACACTGCTTTATAGCAATAGGCAGCTCTCTTTTTCATACTAGGACAAGACCATGCAAAATAGGGAACTTGTCTCCCTGCTTCATTCCTGCAACTGGGAGCACAATTCCTGCTGAAGGTATTTCACAGGCACTGTAGCAAATCACTCCTTATTCAACAGCAAAAATAAATCAGGCAAGTGGCTGTGAGTGACATTCTGTTACAGTCTCCCTTTTGGGACCAATAAGCATTCCTGGGAAGTTAATAAAAGGATAATTTATCTCTAAATAAATAAACAAATGTCTGTCAAAATGCCCATCACGTTTCTTGTTTTTCATCTTCTGATTCCAGGATGATTCTACATTTGATGAAGTGTTTAGCAAAATATATATATACCTAGGATAGGGGCCATAGGGACGTGGAAGAGAGACAGATTTTACGGAATAGTATGTTTACAAAGGAAGACTTCTACAGGATGGGTACATGTACTAGAAAAAAAATACGCATGTAAATATTTTTCTACGATAGCTTTTAATTCTACAGGAAGCATTAAAAGATCAGTTCTCAGTTCATTGTATACAACTGAGCCATAAGAGGCAGTTCAACATTCCCAGTGTCTGTGTTCCAGTGAAAAAAAGAGCTCAATAAGAAAAAAAAGAAAAGCAAAACCACATGAGACAGCAAGAGTTACAACCAGCGAGCAAAACCCCAAATCCCTGCCCAATTAACACCAGTGCAAATAAAATTTCATAGATAGAGCTGTTTGTTTATTTGATCTTTCTTTCCTTTCTCCAAGAAAAGCACAAAAAGTGGTGACGAGAAGTCAGAGATACAGAAATTCTCTGACAGAAAAAGTTTTCAGTAATGACAGTTCAGATATTTGTAAAAAATTACTAGCACACAGAGCACCATGTGTGCTTTCTAGCTGATCCAAAAGCCTTCCTTCCCTTGTTCTGTGCCTTGCACTTTACCATAGCCACAATACAATCTTACACAGTTTTCACAAGTAAAAAGTTTGCTAATGACCAAGCCTGGGGGAATGGATATGGCCACGGCATTCTCCTGAGCTAAAAAAACTCATGAGTTTGACAGAGGGTTTTA
Organism: Struthidea cinerea; assembly: GCA_013397865.1. Taxonomy (NCBI): domain Eukaryota; kingdom Metazoa; phylum Chordata; class Aves; order Passeriformes; family Corcoracidae; genus Struthidea; species Struthidea cinerea. The sequence continues at coordinate 4,833,359 of VZTI01002070.1, read as the reverse complement.
TTCATTTTTACTTCTCTGTTCACATGGTACAATTGTGATTCTTTTTTTACTGTTCCTTTTACGCTATTGTCAGCTCTCTTCTGGCTCCTTAAATAAATCCTCAGCTAAACCCCGAGAGTAAAGACCATACTTTTTTTTCCTCTGAACTATAAGTATTTTCAGTATATTTGCGATGCTTTTACTTCTACAATACCCTTTATTTTCCATCTTTAATTTATGCAGTTTCTCCAGAGAAATCATCAGGTGCACCGGCAAGCAGCCAGATGTGGAAGTTGTGATTTTGTATAAGCATTAGATATATTGTAATTGATCGCTCAGACTAACAAATAGCAAGAGTTTAAAAGAACTCAAGAGAGACATATCTAGATGATATGAGAGCAGAATACTTATGTCAAATACTTAAGACATACAGTTTTGCTTAATTCTAAAACAGTTTACCAAGTGGGTCCCTGAGCTCCAAGGCAAAGGAAACTAGTTTTCTTATGAACATCAGAGTCTAAGAAGGTATAACCTATTACTGGAGCTTTTCCAAGGCTGAGCGTTCATAAAGTATTTCTCCAGAGCATGAGGTCTCTGGTGTCTCACAAAGGCACAATTCACAGTGCAGTGTTTTCCGTAGTTGGAAGGGAATTGATACCTACCTTTAAGCCCCTTACCTACTTTCCCAAAATCCTACAGGAACTTCATAATCTGTAAACTTTACCCTTTGGTCAAATTTGATTAGAATCAGTAAACTAATGCAAAAGTTGTTCTGTAGGTGTGAAAAACCAGTGGGCACACAGTTTTGATATGTGTATGCTACATACATGTAGCCACACACAGAGCATAACCATGTAAGCCTTGTTTTCCTATGAAACTATAATAAAATAAATGGATACTGGGCCAGCTGGGCTTAATAGTTTCTCTACCTCTCAACATATGTTTTTCCCTAAGATTACACAGATTAGAAATACAAACTTTGCAGTGTGCAAGGTTAATAAATCTAGACTGTGAAGGGTGAAAGACAATGCAGGAAGCGGAAAAATTTCAAGGCTCAAGACCTGTTTGCTGACAGAAAGGCACCAATAACATCTCATTTTTTACTGTATGTTTCCCTCAGCTGTGCAAAGCTGTGGGAGTGTCAGGCTGGCCAAGGTGTTACATCTCAGTACCTAACTGCTGAAGGTTTTATAACACAAAAACAAAACCTGGAGATACTTACTGAAACAAACAACCCTGCATTCTCACTTTGAACAGCAGCAATATGAACACCACATTTACCATTTTCAGTATACAAGGAACCTGGGAAATCACTGAATGCTGTGTGAGAGGGGTTGCAAAAATACCAACTGGAGTAGCATGTTCTGATTTCAAAAGAAAAAGGAAGACTATTCTAGGAGAAGAAAAATTAAACAAATAAGGTTAAAAAGCTTGAGCTCTCTAGCTTAATGAAGCAAATACTGAACAGGGCCACAGCTACAATTCATAACTGTATCAAGATGGAGAGCTATTTAAGGTAAAGGACAATGTCAACACAAGGACATTCATCCATGAATAAAATTAGGCATGCTGTTTTCCAGCTTTAAGAACACTGGAAGAACACTCAATGGCGTCCCTGTATGGACAGTGGGTTTTAAAAGGTCAGCTTTTATTTGGTAATTGTTCTGTTCATGAGATTTTATTACATCCTTGCCTTGAAAGAAACCGAATATGAAGATGCAGATGGTGCTCACCATTCTTTTCTTCCTGTGAAATCTTAAGGACTCTTGCATTACTGGTGCCTAAATGCAGTAGACCAAAGGCATAACTTAAAGCCCAAGGGACATTTCCAAAGAGAAATTTTCTGAATCTTGCGGTATTGCAAACAAAATATTATTTTCTACTTTAAGCTTCAAAGAGGAAGAACAAGAGTCCCCTTCTCACTATGCCTATAACTCTGTATTGCAGATGATTAACACCTCCCTTCAAGAGATGCAAACATAGAGTCATAGAATGGTTTGGGCTGGAAGGGTCCTTAAAGACCATTTACTTCCAACACCCTGCCATGAGCAGGGACACCTTCCACTAGACCAGGTTACACAAAGCCCCATCCAGCCTGGTCTGGAACACTCCCAAGGATGGGGCATCCACAACTTTTCTGGGCAACCTGTAGCCTATTTTCTTTCCTAATTTCCAAACACTCACCCTCTTTCAGTTTAAAGCTGTTAGCCCTTGTCCTATCACTATTTACCATAGTAAAAAGTCACTCTCCAGCTTTCTTGTAGGCCCCGTTTATTTATTGACCTCCATTCAACTCTTCAGACCAGTTCTCGATGCCACCATTAAAACTTCCCTTTCACTTGGTTTGATCTCTCATAAACCATTTACAGTCATGGGATTTTTAATTATTATTCCAAAGAATGTTCTTAACTACCAACACTTCTGTCTGTATACTCACTTATTTCATTTTACCAAGCAGATTTGCTCCAGTTACTGTCCTAAAAACCTCATAAATTCATAATACATTCACAGTGAAAATTAAAATCCTACTGCTTGCAAAAGTGTTATGGTTTAGCGTTTGAGAGTCTGATCTTTGCAGAGCAGTACAAAGAACTTTTTGAAGTTAAGAAGTCTATTTCCCAGCTCAAAGGCAGAATCAATTATACTCCAGTTTTTCTAAGAGTGATGAGCTTTATATCCTCAATTCCCAAATTTTGATCCTACTCAACTACTGAGTTAGCAATCATAAAGTTAACATTAGTGTCTGAGAGTTAAACAAATATTCAAACAAATGATTTCATTTTTAAGCATTAAATCTGTTCTGATGATTGCTAAGTCAATATTAAACAAGCGGGAAACATTTAAGTTTTAGCCAACAGAGCTGAAAGTTAAAGTATTCTGTTATAGAACACCAGCAGCCATATCTAAATTTATCCATTCTAAATTTTAAGACAGAGTACATGATTTAGCTCAAGTATACATTTTTATCATCCTTTGTGACTCCTCAGTAGTGCAGAGATACCCAGTTGCCTATTTTTAAATGAAAGATTAAGCTCTTGATCTTTTAGGTGTGTGTATCTATGGTTGTTTGAAGAAGTGTGAACTAAAAAGCCTGCTGAAATATTGCATTTCAAAAGACCAGGAATGGACAGAAGTGCTAAGAGTCCTTATTATACATGAACAAGATGAGCACTCCAGCTGCATTCTGCTTTCAACTACTTTTGTATCACCCCTAATCCCTGGAAATAAAACGGGTTTTAGGAAGGAAAACACAGTTTGAGTTCTGAATTTAGGTAAGAGAGAGAAAAGCCAACAGATAGAAAAACAATGTCAAAAAAAGCATTTTTAGACTAAGTATTGCTGTCGGGCTGCAGCAGGAGTGTTCTTCATGTCACAGGCTAAGATTATAAAATGTCTGCCTGAGCTTTCCCTTAATAACAATGTTGTGAACCCAGACTTCCTTAAAAATAGAAGTTTGTTCTTTTTTCAAGAAAACAATGCACTGTTTTGGAACAGATGTACGGAACTCAGCGAGATGACTCATCAGCTGTGCTCAGTTACAGTGGCTTTATCTGCAAATGCGCATAAAGGAAAAGCCACTCCAGAGTTTGTAAAGGAACAGCCGATCTACTCAGAGCTAATCACACTGGGCTATTCTTGGAGGAGCAGAGTGTTTGTAGTAATGACAAGAGTTACCAATTATCGCCTCTGCTTGGGGACATGAATAGATCTGTGCAGTTATTTAATGGTGCTCTCTGCAAAGACTCTATTTAAAATACTGGAACCTGTAATTTTCTAGCACTGACCCGATCTGGCAACTGAGCATTCTGCAGTGTGAAGGCATATCTGCTTAACTTAAGCTTGTTTTCTCCACAGGAGACATCCAGTGCCCAGCATACTAACTATGCATATTATAATATGTCATTTGCATAAGGTTGCATTAAATTCAGGAAAATGGATTAAAATCTGCATTTTACTGACAACTATTTGCATGATATCTGTCTTATGAGGAAATGAAAGATATCCCATCAGATTTTTACTGATGTTAATAAATGACACCAACTCTAAACATAAGGAATGTAGGGGTGAATCATGACTTATAACCAAAATAAGCGTTGTAATCTCGCTCACTCTGATGTACAAATTAAAAGCAATTTATAGTAGAAACTTTTGTTTTACAAGTGACTACTAACAACATAAAAAAAGAAATAACAAATTTGAGCACCCTTACTAGCAAATCCATAACTTTCTTTTCAAATCAAACAGTTCCATTATTTTCTAAAATTAGTCTTTTTTTTTCCTATTATTGAAAAGTTTCACTTCACCTTTAAAGTTTTTCAAAGTCAACTGTGGTTCTTGCACATTATGTGCCTTTTTTTAACAGATATAAAACAAATGATACATATTTGAAGGAGGACATATGGTAAAAGACAGGCAAAGAAATTTGTATGATTTATTCATACAATTTTGAAGTAGCATATTTAAAATCTCGTCCCATTAACATCCATTGCCCATCTAATTACTATAAGTAATTGACAGCTCTCATTAGGAGGAGACAAAACTAAAGGGAATTAAGGTCTTGATCTTGCAATTGGATTTCCATGAGCCAATGCCTTCATTGTCTGGAGCCTCTTTGGCATATGTGGGCTCGGTCTGGATACAGGAGTCCATCTGTGCAAATGTGACTGCAAGATCAAGGCCTAAGTGATACCATGGGAATTAAGCAGATTCTGTTATTTGGAACAGACCTGCTCCAAAGTTACACAGCCAGTTAAAAGGTATCAATTTTCATGAAATAGAAGAAATATATCATAGTTTGCTATCTGAATTTGGAAAATACTGCACATGACCTATGATCTATTAATCCAAATCCAAAAGCACAGGAAAGGATAATTTTGAAAACTTATTTTTACACTTTTGATGCAATTAGTGAATGTGGGTTTTTTAATCATTATTGCTATTTAAATCCTGTTGGCGAGATAGATCCTGAAATCCTGTTGAAAATTATAAAATTTATTTATGCAACTTCCCCCACACATCTTTGCAAATGTAGCCCTCAAGCTCTAATCAAGCATTTGGAGAATATTATTCTTTTAGGTAATAGCCAGTTTTAAGATCAAATGTACCGTATCATACCTATTCAAAATAACTTTACTCTGAGTTTATCCACATCCAGCTGAGTCAAATTTACCCATGGACTAAACAACTGTAAATCCAATTGTGGTGCTGTGACAAATGGATGACAAAGCAATAGTGCATGTTACATATGTCAATAAAGTGACAGGATAATAATGCAAGTGGTGTGCCAGAGAGAATATATAAGAAAGTGTTATCAGAAATACATTCAAGGAGAAGCTATAAAATACCTTATCAAAGATAAAAGCATATTTCATTGGATTCCTGGCAGAGTAACTGACCCACACACACAGGCAAGTGCTCTTGCCTTTCTGTGTTCGCCTTTAAAATCATCCCCTCCTTGTACTTGTCCATTTACTTCCATAGTATGTACCATCTATACACTAAAAAGATGCAGAATCAATTTTGATACAATTGTTCTTCATACGTAACAAAACTACTCATGGGGTAATTGCCACTGTATTTAACCACAGATTCTAACACCTGGAATAAGAGATTTTGCTGGCTGAATCAGAAAGGCAGCTGAACTCATGAAGTTTGTAGCTCAGTACTTTCTGCCCTTACTGCAGCAGCACTGGGTGAAGGCAGACCTCCCTGCTTCCTGCCTCCACAGCTGCACTTGCATCCTTCCACGAGACTTTTACTTCTCCGTCATGTGCTTCACACCTGATGAAAACTTCCCCTTTTGTTTGCAGCTTCATCTCAAGAATCCTACCTGTCTGAGATATGAAAGCATTGGTTGGCAGATGCCAGTTATCATTATCCGCATAAGAACTGTGCAAGTGGTTCCTTTCTCATGGAGCAGTTGGGTGTTTTGTTCAGCTTGCATTTTCCTCTCATCAGAGTTTAATTCAGGCCTGTCTCATCTACCCAGCCCTTGTAGCACAGATGACACAACCTCACTGGCATTGTTTCCTTTCCAAAAAGATCAAAATGTTCCATGAAGTACTGCAAAACTGTAGAGGGGATATTCTTTTTAAAAATGCTTGCAATACAAAACCCATAAAGGTCATAATTTACTGCTGTATATGTTTCCTAGTCTTGTGTTTGAACAGGAGAAAGGAACTCCCAAATAGTGTGGAATTTCTATTGTGCATTCTATAAAGTCACTGTGGACAGGGAGGCAGTCTTAAAAAAAAAAACAACAAAACCCACCAAAAGGGTAAAAATACTTTTCCAGCACTTTATGTGTAGGGCATGAAAATGATAGCCTGTATCATAAATATCTTCTTTGCAGCTGGGAATGTGGAAGAGGGCTTATTGGCTGAGAAGAATGGTTTCTTGTACTGCAAGAAATATGCAAGAAAATCAGATTTTATACTAATATCAGAATACTTACTGCTAGGGCTCTATGATCAACTACTTTTGAGCTTGCTGACAGAACTGAAAAGTAAAATGCTGAAAAAAAAAATAAGACATCTTGTTTTCCCTCATGAAAAGAGATGTTTTGTTCTTAGTGAAATTAACGATCATTTCATAATATTTTTATATAAATCAAGCACTAAAACTCAATCATAACACTTAGCTTAAATGACGTTAGGTCCAAATAACCCTCTCTTTCAATCCTGTCTGAGAATTAATTATGTTGTAGATAGCAATTGAGATAACTTATCTACACTGACGTACATCAAAAAACCTGCCATAGACAGACAGTGGTGCTACTGAATGTATACTAATAAAAATAATAAAAGTATATATTACTCAAAGAGATAGCTTGCTGGGGAGAAGATGAAAAAAAACTTTTAATGCCAAAGAGGGGAAAAATCATAAACAATGCTTTTCAAATCTTGGCTAGTAATTACCACTTATTCCAAGACAAATTGCTGGCAGGTTAAAGAAAAGAGGTCTTGATCCTTTACTTAGTGGCATTGTTATTGTGACTTTGACCGAGAGGGTTACCATCATTTCTTCTAAATCAGAAGCCAGAAGTGCAAGACAGGACTTCTGACCTACCTTGCCCCATTTTAGTATTCAATTTAGCAGGTCAAACATAGCAGTCACAATCGTAAAAAAAGTATTTTGGTCTGGCATCATTTCTCTTGTCTTATTTCCTCATTCATGACACTTACTTATACTTTTAAATTCTTGACAATAGAGGTAGTCCAGCTAACATGCTTGGCATATGAGAGAAATCCACAGCAACATAAAAACCCATAACTTACAGAAGATGAGTGCTCTTGGCTGAGCCTCCTCAGCTTTCTCAAAGGGAGAAAGTTGCAGCCAAGTAAAAAACTGGGAAGCCTCCTTAAGTAAAGCCTTTTCGTATCCTGTGCTGCAAAGTAACTGACTCATCTCCCCTGCTACTTAGGATAAGTTTCCTCCCTTTTTTCATTGGAAGCACCCAGACCAACCTCGGACCAGCAGGCCTGTAGGAAACAAGAGCTGCACATGGGGCCAGGGGAGAGCAGGAGGGAAAAAACCCGCTCCAGTGTCTTGCCAGGGATCAGAATGGGATGCAGGGATGAAGACAAAGTGTAACCACACTGAGTGTTCCCATCTCTTGCTTTTGACACCTCTCTCACTCCACTTTTGACATAGCCCAGAAAATAGCACTTCTGGGGCAGGGGGAAGTCTATTTCTTCAGCAATTCTTGTAAGTTTTTAAGAACAAACTTAAAAAAATAATCTTGCTTTTTGTGACATACTGATTCCAGAATGCAATCTCTGAGTAAAAATATCTTTTAATGTATATGAAGAAAAATATAAACCTGAATATACAGCAGATGTTCCACTATATAGACACATATGTATGTTTATAGCATGCTCTCTCCCACTCTCTACACATATTTTACAAAGGCTATTATATATTTTAAATAAGTTAACAATGCACAGTTCTGACATTCCCTTTAAATTGCCAATATGAGCAAGTAGCGTGTTCCTACCCAGGAACCCTGTCCTAACACCCATGTTTCATTTTTCAATGGGCAATATCGTTACTTTAATACCCTTGAGTGATTAGGGTACTTTAGATGTTACTGCAGGAATGCTAACTATGTCCCAGGCAGAACCTGAGGAACATGGCCTGTCATGGCATTATAATTTCAAAGGGATTATACCAACATAAGTTGAGAGTCATCATGCTGTGACTGTATAGTTATACACATTGCTACGAATGTAGAACGGGTTCAATCTGTAGAGGTAAATACATCTGTTAAATAAATGACATGGCAATCCTGTTTTCTGCAAAAATACAAAAGGAGGGAAAAAGACAAATAAGTATAGGAAAACTTACTGGTTAACTGTGTTCTCTCTATTACCTACATAAATCTATCCGCATTTTCTAATGAATATGGCATGATATTTACTTCTCACACAGGAATGAGGCAAGACATAACTTTAATAGTGTTTGCAAAGTGCTATATAAGTGCAAATGATTGATAAAGCCAGTGAATGGCAAAGAGCCAAAGAATATTTAGACTAAGAAGTGCTTAATCCAAGGGCCTTTAGAGAAAGCATTTCTCTTGTAGCTTCTTCATAGTTTACAAATCAGGAATTGGAAGCTTTTTACATATTATTATATAGAGAGAAAACAAAATAATTTGGCAGCAAATAGTTGATCCATTTTCCTATATCATGAGATATAAAAATAAAATAGACACATGATCTGTAACTATTACACAGCAAATTCACTGGATTTTTCTCTCCTGTAACTAAATAATGATCTCTTTTTCTTGACTGGTTTTTGTGGGCTTGTACTATATAATGGCATTTAACATTATTACAGTAGTTCTCTCACCTCTAGAATGTCTCAAAACAAGAAATTTCTGATTAATGAAAGACATTTGTCCAGCATTATATACATCAAGAGGGTATTTCTTAAAAGAAGATAACACAGAAAAATTGGTACTGACAGAAATAAATAACTCTAAATTACTCTACTTTGTCCAATAACATGTTTAGATTCAAGGATTTTTAAAATTGTTTAAGGTACCTTATAGTCACAGCAGCAAATTCTATCAAACGATTTGTTTTCAAAAAGCTCTAACTGTGTAATCTTTGTCACCCACACAAAAATCACACTGGTTTTCAGGAAGCTGCAGTTTCAGTGTGGGAGACACTTTTTGCTTTAATGTTTCACATCATTTTTTGTACATCATGCTTTCACTCCAAGGGTCACTAAACAGGGATTCATTTCAGAAGCATGATTGGGACTTAATCTGTTAACTTTGACTTGGTAGTATATCTTCCCATCTAGTTTGAAACTCTGCTGAAGAGATAATTCTAGAATAGAATCACCAATACCTTAATTAAGCAGTTTCCACAAAATCCCAAGGAGGTTTTCCACAACACAAGCCCGCAAATTGTGAAGATGGAGGAAGCCAAGGGAGAGGAGCAGAGAAGAGAGGCTAAGATCTTCTTGACATGGTTGAAAATATGTATTAATAAATCCACAATTACATCCATCATGGTGGAAACACACTTTTTGCTGCCTGTCGTTGTGTTAATTCTTTGCTGCCATCATTGAGAAGACAATTTTTACCAGTTGTTAAACCAAGACTGGTCTGCAGGATTTTGATGGGAGACAAAGATGCCATGAGAATACTCATCTGGAATGCAGAAGAATCAAAGATGAAATAATTTACTAATTGGCTTCTCAGAAAATTTGAAGCAGGATGTTTCTCTCCAGGCAGCTTTGACTACTACTGGAGTATAGTGACATCTCTCCTCCCAGGAGAACGCAATGGCCAGCCAGTGCTCAGATGAAATGGGACAGTAACAACCTAATATTTTAGGAGACTGATTTTACAGTCTGGTTCTCACAGCTCATGAATATAGGAAATCCAGGTTCATATTCCCATTCCACTGGCTTTAAAAGACCTGAGATTTCTCCAGTGTGGGACAAAACCTAGCCCAGAAATCTTTATATGATTTACCAACACTGAATTCTTGTTTCCTGACCAGCCTTAAATAGCACACAAAGTAATATCTGAAGTTGTATTTAATTTAACACCCCACTAGGCAAGCTCTCTTGTGTCTTATACATAATTGCATGGTGATGGCTTAATACCTAATCACCTGCTTATGACAATTACTATGAAAGGACCCCTAAAGCCTAGGAAAACTGAAAGGTTTCTTGCTCCTGGTCTGAGATTCAGATTTTACCTAAAAGGTGAAAATAACAACAAAATATTATGTTTCATTCTTTTTAATAACAACAACAACAACATGCTACCTTTACTAATTACTATCATCAGCCACCACTACTAACTTGGAGATGGTTAGAAGAAAGGAATGAAGCATAAATCTTAATGTTTTGGGGAACAGACTAATTCAACATAAAATAAGTGTATGAAACAGTTAAAGACATAAGCAGCATCTTCAAATGAAGAGTCATTACAAGAGGAAACACTATTAAGACTTTATTTGAATATTAGACAAATCTGGAGATAACAGGGGTTAAATTGCATCTTTGCCGGGATTATTTTATTCAGGCTGTATATGTAAAAGGAGCATGGCAAGATAATAAAAGAAAGAGAGAAGCTTCTACAAAGCTCCTAGTATATGGATCCTTAGCCTCCACGGCCACAGATCAAATATCTGTAGGAAGTTACTCAAACTCTTCCATGGCTTTCAAGCTGTCAGTTTAGTACAGGCATTGTGCCTGTTCAAACAGAAATTTTGGCATGGGTTAAACCTATTAGTAATGATTGTCAATCACATCACCAACTTCTTTCAGTTGAACACTGAAACACGTTGCAGGGACTTTAAATACACTCATGTCATCCCAAGGGTTATTTTAAACTGGCATTTAAAATAGGACCTTTAGTATTACAGATATAGGTGCCAGCAATGTATCTTTTTGTTATGGGTTTAGGAAGGGGCAAGAGCACAGTAGCCTACAGCCACCAAGGCCTTTCTGAAGTGTGCAGTGAAAGAATGCCACTACACACAAACTGGTGGTTACCTTCACCAGAGAACAGAAACAATTTTAGTAGCAGACAGGGTTGGGTTTTTCCTCTCCCTTCCGAATTCTCTGCTTGCTGGGAATGTCTCTGTGTGAAGTATTATTCATCAAAGTACACAGCGTGCAGAACAGCTCGGAAGTGATTGCACAACATAAGACTGTATTTCCAAAGTGGGCACAGGCACTCCTTATATAAATCACAGTTGCAGCAGTGACAGGAAAAATGTACAGAAGCATAAACTGTGTTGTTAAAGGTTTTACTAAATCATCACAGCCTTGAGGTTGTTCGGGGATTTTTACTTGATGCAGTTACTGGCTGCTGGCTCTCCTGTTATCAGATGGAAAGCACAGGGCAAACTTGGATGTTGTGGCAGCTGGATGCTGTGGGCAGGTTCTTCTTGGTCCACTTACATGCATATTAGTGCTTTTGAGGGAAAGTTTTGTCTCCAAAGTATATGGCAATATCAGTGTGATTCTCTAGCTGGAACACTGGAAATCCAAGGGCCTCCTTGTGGGCTTCAGCAATAGAAATTATAATTGTGGGAAAGTAATTTAAAATTCAGTCCTAACATGATTTTTTAAGAGCAAAAATCTATAACTACATTTCAAACTACATGACACTGTGATAAAAATAGAGAAAAACCATTCCTCAACAACAACCCCAGTCTTACTCTACGAAACTCAGACAGATCAATTAAGAATATGAGAAATATGATGTTTCCAGTTTATGTACACATGCACACACACACAAAAACCAACAACGATAAAAAAACCAAACTAGCAACAATAAAAATGCAACAAAACAAAGCCAAAACCAAAACATTAACAACAACCAAAAAACCAAAACAAAAAACCGAACCCAGATCTGAAAAAAGCCACAGCATAGTTCAGAGCAGCACTCGCAGAATATGCAAGTTCTTATGAGCAACACATATTTTGAGAATTATAAATTTAAGTAACTTGATGATTGGTGAAAAGTTTTATTTTTGAGACCCTTGTTTCATTTACATATCAAACATTAGAACAAAAATGGAATTGTTGCCCACTGAATCCCTTACCTCACAGAATGTAAGTAGTAGAAGTCAGTTTTGGTTGCTTTGGAAATTCTGAGGGTTCTGGATGAGTCTTGAGAATTGCTGGCACCTTTGCATATGGCCAGGTTGGACTTACAGGATAGTTCCTACAACTTTGAAAGTTGTAATGGATCAGATCACTCCCCATTTTGTCACCAGAGACAGTATATGTCAAAAACATATACTTCCCTGTGCCATCACTCACTAGCTAGAAGCCTTTTCCCACCCAGCAAGGCAGCTTGACGTCCTAGAAAACTGTATGCAAAGGTCTAAATTCTTCAAACTTTATATACCATATGTACAAATTTATACAGTGCACTATATTGCTGGAGCTCACCAATGTCACTATGGGTTGAAGCTTTTATATGAACTCTGTTACACACCAAGACAGAACTGTTTTCCATGTAATCTTCAGGGAGTCCTGCAGGAAAGTGGAAACAAGGGATCTGAAGATTCATTTCAGTGCCAGCTAGCACGAATCTTGAAGATTATTTTATGTTACACATATTGCATTGCACAGCTGATTTCAAAGCTAATAATGTGCCCATGAGCAATGTCTTTCTAGCCAGTTTTCTTGATAAAATGTGGAAATGCATTCCAAATGGTTTTATCAATAGAACAAAAAGTATGCACTGTCTATATTGAAATGGGGGAAATCTAACTACTGAAAACAGACCAATAACTTTTGGTTAGGCTATTTGATAGGTTCATCTTCAGTGTTCAGTAACTGTGTGAGCGTGGTAAGACATCAAAAAGCAAGGCAGTAAACTGATGTTGTTTAAACATGACAGTACTATCTGGTCACAACCTAAGGAAAAAGGACTCAATATTTTATTAAAGCTAATAACAAACAGATTTTTATTCCCAAATAGGGATAGAATTTAATAGAAAATAATTCCTAATATTGAGTAAAAAAACCTTTCCTGTAAAAACATGAAAAATGGTTGCAATTCTCAAAGAACTGCTAACCAAGAAGACTACAGTGACCTCAGTTCCTACTTTGCTACTGAATAGTGAAGTGTTTTCTTCTCAATAAACACTGCCACAGTTTCTTTCACACATGCTGGCCTATGGATTGCTCTCCACAAGGCTTTAATCACAGGTCACAGCATTTGCAGATGCATCCAGCTATGCATAAAACAACACAGAACAAAACAAAACTGTGGAAAATAAAAAGCCCCCCTTCATGGCCTGTGCTAGTTGCAAGTGATTATTTGAATCCATATGGTATTTATGACCTGCAGATCTGTGACATTTACAAACTTACTATCTCAGAATCTTTCTTTATCTCTGTCTCCACCTCCACCACCACCCCCAATCTGCTTTAAATCTCCCTTAAACCAGTTCCTAAACAGTCCCATTGTATTCCTCAGGTTTGTCTTTCACAGCTCCCTCTTCTTTCCAGTGTGCACCTGCCTGCCTGCATTGACTCAGGGCCATTACATTTCGGCCCTCTTGCAACCACAGATGGACCCTCTGGATTCTATCCTCGGTCTCAAAGCCAAAACAAGAATGACACACATTTCATTTTCTGTCTTTTTTATATGTAAAACAGTATATTTCTTTCTTAATGAAGAATTACGACTCCATCCCAAGTCTCTGCATATTTGTGAAGTCAGCTAGGTCCAGATCACCTTCAAGGTTTAATGATAATTTTGAATTTTAGGCACATTTCTATGCTATGTTCCTCCTGTCGGTTTTGCAACTATATAGTTACCTCAGAGAAGGGAAATGATGCTTAGCACACAAAGCATAATATATTTTTTAACAAGAAAAGCATATAGTCACTTTGCTTTTCTTCTTTTACTTATGTCACACAAACTTAAAACTGCCTAGTATTTCTGGCTCATATTTTAGAACAAAATTAGATAATGAAGATTTTCCTCAGTGTGCCATCAGTCTCAGTGCCACCAGCATTGTTGTGCAGGGCTGTTCAAAAGAGTTTTTTGAGGTGAGGGGGGAATAAATATGCCTTTTCAAATATTGCATATAGATCTATCCTTCTCCTATAGGATCTTACCTATTCTGATGAGCTGGGTAAATTGAACGACTCCTATAAATAGATAGCTTGCCAAAAACTGTGCTTCTATTATTAGATATTAGCTAGATGACAACTAATCAGCATTCACTTTTCTAATTGCAGTGCATCTGGATTCTTCTGAGTCCTCTATAATTGTGTCTTTTAGGAGAGGAAAAATGGGAAAGGAAAGCTCTGCCAGTTTTATTTGCACATCTTTGCCAAAATTATGATTTAATAGCAATAAACTTTCCAACAGCAAGGCAATTTTTCCCTGTTTTTATCCCAAAGTCATGTCAAGTGAACCTGAATCAATGATAAATGTCTACATTAAAACCATCATTGCTAATAGTATTCTATATCATTCGTCTTTTGTTCAATGTGACCAAATTACAATCAGCACATGACTATAGCTACTTGTGATTAATGATGGTTTTACTTAGTAACTGACAGTGAAGCTTCTGGGAGGAAAATGGCAATATATTTCAAAATTCCAAGCTATAAATTTTGGAAAAAAAATAGCTCTATTTTCAAAGCTGTTAACATTGCTGCTGCTGCTTTTACCACTGTCAGACTGAAGTGCTTAAAATTGCTTAAATTTTGAAGGGATTATTCCTCACTTCTCAGGGTGGAAGTTTTGGCTTAGGAGGTCTTAAATCCTTTACAGACTATACACAATGTTTCAGAAGAACTAGAGAGTATGCAGGAAAGAGTGTTGCAATTACTCAGGAAAAAAAATTAATGACCTGGAATAAAGTCTCTCTGAGAGCATGGTAAATTAAAAAATTTAAAGATAACCTTTATGAATGAATGAATTAAAGAGTAGACTTTGTGAAACACAGGAAGAAAGCTGTAAAAACTTTCACTTGGGAGAAGCTGATCTTGATAATTTCAGAAGTGGATAAAAGCCATTTTTACCATCTGATGGCCACTCAGCAGCTTTAAGCTGATGTTTCTTAGCCTGGCACAGATGTTCACATCCAAACAAGCACTTCTGCTGGTAATCTCAAGAGTCTGATCAAGCAGAAAGCCTTCCCAAGCCTCTTGCCCACAATTATTCTGATACTGAACAGCTGGGCAATGTATGACATACCTGTGTCACCGTTGCCAAATTTATTATAAGCCCAAGAAACCTCTGTCTTTGGAACTATCAGTCTGTAAATTGTGTCAACACTATGACTATTTCAAACTGAGAACAAAGTAAAAAGAAAAGAAGGTATGTGTTTTAGGTGGGACTTGCTGCAGTATTTATCAAAGAATGATGGTTTCTCTCTACTCTCTACCCCTTGAAGAAGGCAGGAAAAAACACCTCTACCTCTCTGGGAGCCAAGTTCTTCTGACTCAGAAGAACTTTATAAAAGGCCTGTTTTGAATGCAAAACCCTGGATATAAGTGAGGTCTCTATCAAAACTTCAATATTGTACCCTAAATCTCCCCATACAAGAAAAAAAAGTCCATACCTTTTTTTAAACATCTTATTAACAGACAAATTTTGGAATACATGCAGAGCTGGGGGAACTGCCTCTATTAGCTGTTCCTGTGATCTTTTCCTCAAATATTTTTTCTGTCTCCATTTTCTGATAAGTTAATTTGGGATAATTACATTTACCTAGATTCATGTAACTGCATTAACCATCTTATGTTCACAAAATCAGTATGCAAACTAAATGTGTGACTATTCATAGTGGGTTTTCTTTTCCTATGGATCAGTTATCTAAATATCTAAAATGTGTATTCACACGCGCTCTCTCTGTCTCTCTCCTCCACATTTTGAAGTAAAGCAACTGGGAAGCATAAATACTTTTTCCATTTTTGAGCAGGAGAAGAAAATGTCATTATCCATTGGAATTTCACAGCATTTGCCCTTTCTGAGTTCTTCTTGAGACCCAATATAAAAACCAATCAATGAGCTAAAGTATCACTTTCAATTTGTGGCACTTTGCTTCCCTCTGAATTATATTGTATAATTGATATCAGCTTTTACATGAACGCTATGAGTAACATGGAACTATAGAAACATAGTTTCCTAAAACAATTAATCAGTCAATCTTTTAAAATTAATTCACACTGTGACTAGGAATGACGTCTAGGAGACTTTTGAAGGCTACAGAAAAAAAATTTGGTTCTCCTTTCCTTTTGTTTTAACTAATATGTAAGAAG
>VZTI01002070.1:4775871-4804436 GCA_013397865.1 Struthidea cinerea | reverse complement strand
TAGAATAGAATAGAATAGAATAGAATAGAATAGAATAGAATAGAAGTTTTTAGGTGTTTCCATCGGTAGTCGTATAGTTTAGCATTTCCAATATCATACGGGGTAATCCATAAATGCAGTAAGCCTAACGCAGGAATGTTCATATACAGAAAAGAGAAGCATCATTTTTTAATGTTTTGATTGTTCAGTTTTATTATTTTTGTTTTACATACTTCTAGATATTAGATTTTCAGCACAAAAATATTTGTGCATATATTAAGGCCTTTGTATTTCTTTTATTAAGAACCATGTTAACTCTGAGTTTCCCAGTAATGTCAGGGTTCTAGTTTCACTCTAAATTCTTAAATATTTAGTCCTAATCTTAATACTTGCGAACATCTTCCATGTATTCTGCAGTCTACTTTTGGGACACAACACCAGTACTCACAAGAGGTGAGAAATTCACACAGAGTTGCATTTTTTTCTATTTGCAGTAGATTTTATTTAGATCATTATTTTTGTTGCATTTAAATATGATATATATTTCTTTTCAGGTTTTTGTCTACTTTGAAATTAAGGGGATAAGTAAGTCAAATAGTTTAAATCTCTGACTCTTGACTACGGTAATTAGTTACCTATGCCAATTTATTATTAGACCCTGCAGAATTTTGTGAAGAGGATCATGACTTCCAAATTGCATAATAGTTTTGTTCTGTGTAGTCAGTATATGTATGCATGCATAAAAGTTCCATTTAGTTTAATATGAACACAGTTTATCTTCCTGTGAAAGTCAGTCAAACTCATTTGGTACGATCACAGGGACTATCTCTGAAACAGCACGAAAAACAATGGGTTTATTTTCCTTTCCAGGCGTTTACACTCTACAGCCATGCCTTTGCTGCCTCTGTTTTTTTCAAAGAGAAGAGCCGAAGTGGAACTGTTTCTAGACATATATACACAGTCATTTCAGCACAGAGCAATATCCCTTTTAAAATTAAATATATATACATAAAGTTGAATAGAATTTTTGTGTGGAGATAATTTTCACTGGTATAAACTCAAATCCTTAGCTCAGAAACATACACTGGGAGTACTAGGTCATCTGCCATACTACTACCACCGAAATGCTGGCATTGCCAAGGTGATTTTCCCTCTGGTCTGTACTGTCAGTGGGTTTTTCTGCTGTTTTAAGCTAACTTTCACACTACCAGCTGTCATTTATGTGTCTGAATTTTCCCTGGAGAAATTGCTCCCTTCTTCAAAGAGCGGGAAGTTTCCAGACCTCTGCCCCTCTGTCTAAGTAGTCTCAAAGATGTGCCAGGCACCATCCTCAAGGACCAAAAGCTGAACTCCACCTAGCTCACAGAACAACATCTTCAGCACGGCCATTTCCTCTGGAACCATGGCTTAGTGCCGCCTCAGCCTCTCTTCTGCTTTCCCCTTCAGCAGAGGTTGGCAGCACCTGCACAGAGCCAGCTGGGAGAGGCTGAAAGGATCCTCCGTGCATTCCTCTCCCCTTTTGTTGTGCCCACCCTGATGACTCTTGCTGTGACTTGAATGAATCGAGGAGCAAGAGGGGGCAAGTATAACACTATTCAGACAAGGTGACAAACGTGCAAGATACCAACAGACAAACTAAGCGTGTGTAATTTCACGGATCCTATAACTACACTCAAGAAATCCACCAGACTATCCTTTTATGGTTTAATTCTTTTATTAAACAGTTTGGTTCTCTTAAATGACCAAGGAATATGAACAATGTAATTTGCAGTATGGTAATTTGTGCAGGGCAACCCTCATGCAAATCCTTCATGTCAGGTCTAAAAAAATCACCTAAATATTTCACTGATTGTTTCAAACTTTCTGCGGTTAATCAACCCTTGGCTTCTTCAGAAAACATGCTTGCAAGGATATCTGATATTGCCAGTGGAGCAATGATGTTGGCAGTGATGACACTTGTCCAAGGGGAATGTGGACAGACCCCAGCTGCTTGCCCAATACAGCTTTCTCCTTTGCGACCAAATACTGACAACTCATTCCCTGCTGACCTTGGCTGATTTCAAACTACTAATGTAACTGTGCACTTTACATGTGTTTAATATTCTTACGCCAAGTTCAGCCTATAATACAGTGTCTTCCTTAAATAAACCAATATCTGATTTGCTGGGTTTTAATAAATAACAGGTATAAATGGTTACTATAAATAATAACACTGATTATCCCGTGTAATCAAACTCTTCACCTGCTGTGAGACGTACCACATTTATGCAGATCAGCTGTAAGCTTTTCATCCATGAAATTATAGAATGTATAATGTGATGGGCCATGATATATTTAGTGTACTGTAATTGCTTATTTATAAAAGAGCTATCAACAGCCCACTTTAAATAAATTCAGAAATCACCGTAGGGCATTTCAAAATGAATATTTTATATGACATTTCTAAAAGATTATGAGCATTTCTTTGAACAGTAAAATTAATGGCTGTTTTGCTGTTTAACATCATCCTGTGTAGATTCAGGATAATGGCATATAAACTGTAGTTACTGTATTTGTGTTTTAATTAGGAATATAATAATCCACCTCTCTCATGTTGTAGTTTTCCAAAATTAATATGGGGGACAATTTAAAATGGTCTCGTCGCTAATAGAATTGCTGTAAGAAAGTGAATGAATTAAGCAGTAAGATATATACCTGCAGCTCACTTCTAACAAGAGATATTCTACAGGGTCATCTTGCCTATTCCATTTTAGACTCACTAGTCGATCTTCATCTTTTTCTGTAAACAAGATCTAATGACAACTGAAGGTTCCAACTTTGTCTACGTCCTTACATACATCAACAGCCTGCAGGGCATCTACGTAAAGAGAACTAAGTTTTCTCCCGTAGGCAGTGATACTACTTTTGGAAGAGGAAGGGATGGAAGCAGAGTAAAAAAACCTCTCTGAAAGAGAAATCTAAGACTTTCAAAACCCTTACTAATGAGAGGGCCAGTTAGGCTTCTATTCACTTTGACAGACGGAGAGATTAATAGGTAGATGGAAAAGCAATTTCGTACTTTTAGTGACTGTCAACACCTATTCCAGACCTTCCAGAGCAGTGCTATTAATAAACATGTTGATCCCTGGAACAATATATCAAAATCACCCTTCAGGGCCATCGTTTTCTTTTTACCTGCCCCTGTGTTTATGCAATTTACAAATAAAGCTTGAAGAAAAGAAATGCCCAGAGCCTACAACTGCTGTGCTTTCTTAACCTGCCATAGAAAATTAAACTGATTATGTGTTCAGCTGCTGTGTCTTCAGCTGGATCTTAACATAATACAAAAGTTTGTATTTATGAAACTAGCCTTGATATTTCATAAAAAAGAATTCCAAAGCTGGAAAATTAATGAAACCTGATATGATTTTCATGTCTTTATCTTCTAGTAGTAAATTAGTGCTCCAATAAGATTTTCCACAGGTGGGGTTTCTATTGAGTCTCTTGCCGTTGTGGATTCTCTGATGACTAAGAAGGCATTAACTCATGTGGCAGCATTTCCTTTAGAAGGGTCATTGTAGAACTTCTCCTGCCCACTAAGTCATATATTTCAATGGAAGTGAGAGAGATCACTGACAGAAAGGTCCTAAAGTTCATCTGTCAAATTTGTTTGAAGCTGGTAGAGTTGGCTGCAACTGCAGATAGAAAAGTTTCTAAGGGACAGAAAGAGACAGACAGGAGTCACAAAACAAACAAACAAAACAAAAGCCTTACATTTTTTCAGCTAAAATAAGGGTTCTACCCAGCCTGAAGCAATTTTTACAAAGGGCAAGAATGGTAAATTATGGAAAAATTTTTCAAACAAGTTCCAATTGATACTTGAATCAAGAGCCAAGTAGAGGCATAAAGTGATTTTTATTTTACTAAAACTGGTTCATGTGTCCAACCTATTTTTATTCGAGTGAATTTTTCATATGCTTTTCCTTCTTGTGTTTACATGCTGTCTGTGTGATTTCATTAATGCATGTAAGATGCATTTGTCTTCTTTCTAACACTAAATTGAATTATACCCTAACAGGCAAGGAACAACAGCTGGGATTTACAGGTGCCAAAAGGAAAACTACTGGTGTGTCTTGAAGCAATTTCCCCATTGTTTCTGGCTTTTCAGTGCAGGGAAATCTGCAGTTACTAGACCATCATGATTTTAGACCATGAGTTTAGTTACAGTACTAGACCATAAGTTTTCATAGGGAATTGGAACAAAGATGTTTTGCACAGATGTTTCTGTAATTGTATTGCACTGGGGAAATTTACTGTTCAGTGTCCCACAAATACGTATTTCCACCTGTGCAATGATCTAGTACAGAAGCTGGGCCTGTAGCATAAAACATTTAGTTAAGATGGCTGGCACAAAACCAGCTAAAGAGCATTTCTTAGAACTGTCTGTGCATGTATTCCTGTAACCATATCCCTTTGTTTCAGCAACTGGACTTCCAGATTTACTTCCAACAAGAAAGAAAAACAATTGGCAGGCTAATGGAAAGTTTTAATTTTGTCATGTTAAAGATAAGATGGAAAACATGCATTTTTAACCAGTTGGGGGGGGGTATTCATTTATTTCTTCTTTATTTTATGTTGAGAATAGGAAGTCGGCAAAAACCTCAATATAGACAGCACCTTCCTTGATCCTGATGCACATGCCAAGTTTCTTAAAAAGTCTTAGGTCAAACGTGTGTGGCGTAAGGAGTGTCTGCAGGAATGAGATGAGTTTCCTTCCTAAAAGGCACCTGAAATACTTCTGTTTGGAACATGGTTTAGTCGTGGATGGTATCATTAATTCTTAGGCTGATTTCTCAGTGGATAATCATCTTCCAGAACCTGTCCTAGTCGTGACAAAAAATCTAGTTAGTTTCTTTTCAAAGCATTTTTTTAGGTCAAAATATATGGACCTTTGAACATCAAAGCAAGGAGAGTTCAGCAACCCCAGTACTAAACAAGAGATAGTTTTAAGTGGGCTGAAGAAAATAATGTGGGAGACTTAGGTTTTATCCGCTCTTTGATCAACAAGAAACACACTGTTCTTCATGCAGTTCTAATTGCAGTCAATTTGAGGGCTTATTTGTGGTCTTAAACACAAAGCAGAAAGACCCAAAATAACAAAACCACACTTCCAGTGCATGCTAAAACTATATGATTGCAGTGACAAACTGCAAAGGGAAGTTGGAAAAGTCACAGAGATGGAGTTATCCCAGCAACCTCAGAGCAGCGATACCCTATGTCTGAATGTATTCACCCTTCTCCTGGTAATTGAGATACAGGAAACACATGCTAAGACTGGAAAAATGAGAATTTTTAGCATATCTGTAATTGATAAAATAATCGTTGATTGGTTTTGATGGTTTTCAACTGTCTGCTCAACTCTTTTCTTTTTAAACGAATAATCCTAATGCCACTCTGACAGCCCTGGTGTCTTAATCTTGCAAATCCTATTAACCTCTCTAAATCATATTCAAAGGCTAAATTTTATCATAGATCCATTTTAAATGTTAGTATCTCTGATTCTCCCAACTGAATCTGTTACACAGTACTGTCACTCCACTGACTCAAAAGGAATGACTTTTTACATTGACGTACAATGCTGAAAAAAACCCCAATGCCTTAATACAGTGGAGAGCTCTACATAAAGGTTAAATGCATACCATGGCTAAAATGGACCAACGGAGAAGTAAAAAGAGGAAAAGTTAATAAATATATAATAGTGAGAAGAACAGCACAAAGAACAGAGGAGGGAAATAAGAAGGAAAGGAATCAGAAATTGTTGATTTGTAATTGTTTTAAAAGGATGATGAAGTGCAAAAGGTGAGACAAGAAGTTGGTTTTAGGAGCTGTCTCTTCATTACCACCATCTTTGCTTTTACTCTGCTTTTATGGTCCCTGTAAATCAGCACTAGTGTTGCCAGGCACTACTATACAGGCTGCCAAAAAGACATACAATCAACAGCTCCCCCATTAGAAGTCTGGAGCAGTAGACAGAAGTGTTTTACTGCAATGGATTATCCAGGCACACCCTGCCACCTCACAACTGCACCTTGACTGCCCACTTGAACAGTTGACTGGCCCAGTTGACTGGCCACTCTCCTCTGTGGTGAAAAGGATAGCTGCTGCACAGCTCCTCTCCATCAATGTCACAGCTGATTCTTCACCTCTTAAACTGCCACTAATCAAGGTCATGCCTTCCAGGATGCAGCTTAACCATTTACCTTGTACTTCAGTTACGCTTTTGACATGGTCTCCCATAAGGTCTTCACAGGGATGCTGGTATGGACTGGAAGAATCAATGAGGTGGACTGAAAACTGGCTGGGTCCAGATGGTGATGATCAGTGGCATGAAGCCTAGTTAGAGACCAGTGACTAATGTATGTCCGAGGTCAATACTGGGTCCAATCACGTTTAACACATTCATTAATGATCTAATGGTTGAGCAGAGACTTTCCTGATTACACCAAATTGTGAGGAATGGCTGATACAGCAGAGGAATTCCAGAAGATTCCAATAATTCCAAGATTCCAGGGGAATCTTGACAGAAAATGGGCTGACAGGAACCTCACGATATCCAACAAGTGGAAGTGCAAAGTCTGCCTCTGAGAAAGAAAAACCCCAGGCTGTGCAGCTGGAAGGCCACTGGGGGCTGTCCAGCTGGAAGGCAGCTCTGTGGGAGAAGGATCTGGAGGTCCTGCTGGACACCAAATTGAATATGAGTCAACAGTATGCCCTTGTCACCAGAAGGACTCATGGTATCCTGACCTGCATTAAGAGTTCTGTCAGATACTAGATTAAGGTAATCCTTTGCCTCTAATCAGCCACATCTGGAATGCTCTGCTCAGTTCTGGGCTTGTTAGAATAAGAGGGGCATAGATATATCAAGGATGATCTGGTAAAGGGCCACAGAAATGATTGTAGGCTCTCATACAAGGAGAGGCTGAAAGCTGTGCTTGCTCAGCCTGGAGAAGAGCAGGTTCAAGGAGCTCTCATCAGTATCTATAAATATCTGAAGTGACAGTGTAAAGAACATGGATCTTTTCAGTGGTGCCCAGTGACAGGACCAGAGATGATGGGCACAATTAGGTAGACACAAAGTCCTCTCAGAATACCAGGAAGCACTTCTTTTACTGTAAGGTTGACCAAGGACTGGAACAGGTTGCTCAGAGAGATTGTAGGGACTCCCTCTTTGGCAATATTCAAAAGCCATCTGGACATAGTTCTGAGCAGACAGTTCTAGATAACCCGACTTGAGCAGGCAGATTAGACCTGATGAATTTCAGAGATCATTTCCATCCTCAAGTATTCTGTGATTCTGTGATCCCAGAGACAATCTCAGTAGTTTCTCAATAAAATATTTTTGCAACTTGGAAGGGTAACATATGCACTAAATTCACACATTTAAAAAATATTCCTTGAAACCCTCTATCTTTTGGCCTTTATTTCCTAGTCACCCATCTAAGAAAGGATTAGTGTAACATTTGCTATGCAACATATACTTTGAAAAAAATAATATTCACTTGCCAAATAGTATGGCATTACTAGGTCTGAGAAAACAAATTAATGTCTCCCACACTTACTCTCTCCTCCCTAAAATTCTCCTTTCTGCCAAGGAAATTTAACCCTATGTCGGAGAAAGCACAATAGCCACATAGCATCTTTTTCTACTCACTTATAATTTCCAGATTGTAAATTAGTCATAATTGTGAACTGCTTTTTGCATAGTCCTCTGCTATACGTCACCTTGTGTGCATGTCTGTGCTGTCTGGAGCCGATCAGATGCAGGAAATACAGGCAATATCCTTTTTATTGCATTGACAGAAAATCAGTTTGTTGTTGCCAGCTTTAGCAACATCTTTCTAACTCTTAGAATGCTTAAAAACTTAAGTGCCTCTGCAACAAACATTAATGTACCCAGTCAATTATGTTACATACATTACAAAGCAGCAATTTTGCTTTCTGGCAATGGTATAATGATTTGAAAATAAAAAAGGGAAATTGAACAAGTGGTTTGTGAACATGATAATGAATAAAATCAACTGAATACACTGAGCAGCATTTTTAGAGTGCTATAAGTATTTTCCCACCCTGTTTTTCTTCATCATGTAACATCCTCTTATTCTTCATATAGATGTAACTTATTTGTAAGAAAAACAGGCAGTATTCTTAGACTATTAAAGACACCATCAATCATTGTCTTTCTTGGTAATGCTTCAATTACTCTGGAAAAATACTGTCATTTTCATGGCTACAATCTGATGTATGGAAAATCCCACCCACTCCCTCCCCAAATGGTAATGTTTGCATATGAGAAATGTAGGCAGTGTTGGCAGAATGATGAACCATTAATGAAACTTTCTGTGTGCCTCCCAAGAATTTGGAAAGAGTACCGTGTCTTCGCAAGATTAGCTTAAAACTTTGTCACTTTATGCTTTTCTGCCTTGTTTTTTTCTTTTTCAGCTTTTGTACATTGAATATTATACTTGACACTACAGTAAGTGTCTTTGTAGCTGTTCCACTAGAAGTTGCCTAAGGCGTGAGTAGTGGAGCCATTTGGTAAGACATGGGACGGATACTGAACATCAGCCTATGTGCAATTTCCAGCATATTTTTCCAAGGATTGTCGGGACCCACAACACTACTGAGGGTTTTGCATAATGCAAAATTACCTTCATACACAAGAGGAGAAAAGAGAGCATTTTAACGTAAAGGAAAAAAAATTATTTCTTGCAAAGGAAAATGGAGCCAACAAATCTTCCAGGCTTTTCAGGACCAGGATGGAGATGTGGAAAGGGAAGGGGAAAAGCAGAGGGGTAAGGGAACAGGAAAAAAGGGAAAGAGAGAGGAAGGGGAAAAGAAAGGATAAAATATTGGAATAGGTAACAACTTTATGAGATATTGGTAGAACAAAGCCAGTTGTGGATAATGTTACAGTTATGTTCTTTATGTTCCATCTTTAAATGTTGCTTTTTACAGGCTGTGCAGTTTCATTCTGTTTTTATCTTCCATCTCTATGTTCCATACTGCCCTCTGTTAGATCTTGATTTCAAGCTAAACCTTTGCAGCAATAGCCATTGCATAATAATTCATCATGTAATTGAACAAAGTTTTGTTCCTCAGTGAGAACCTTAGATGCCCAATATATAATCTGATATTTTCAGATGTTAGTCTGAATCTTTGTCATCTTCCTGTGCCCCCAAGAAACACCAGAACATACAAATTGCTGTATTTCTTCTTGCCATGAATAACAAACACTGTGTTTTCTATCAGCATTTTTATTCAATTAACTTTTTGCAGCCCCCTGTGATTTCTTGGAACTATAGACTCTCTTCTCCCACTTCTCTATGGCATGTACCATGTAGCTGTCTACAATAGCACAACTCCATTCAGCGCAATTACTTGAACTCGGCTTCTTTGAAGGCTTTGCATGCAGCAGGAAGGGGCACTGGAAAGCATACCACATATAAGCCAGACAAAAACAGTATGTTAAGAATAATACTCTCCAATTATCAGAGAATAAATAATAAGCAGAGCACTCAAAGACTTGGATATTATGATGTAATTACGTCAAATATATTTTAGAAGACCACCCTGTTGTGAAGAAATTCTAAAATCAATTGTAAGATTGGTCTCATTGTTGCCCTTTCCTGTCTTTACATCCTTGTAACATGCTTACCTCTATTCTGACACTTTCACACTGGTACAGACACAGTCTGCTTCTGCTTTATACCTCCCATGTGAATTCAGGAATAATAACCACCTCGACAACATTAACCATGTTGTTCTTCATCTCCATTGGACTTTAAAAAAATTAAAAATAAGATAGACTATATTTGTTTCTACCTGAAACCATGAGGCTTAATTCTCACGATTATTTGAACAGCCACCTTAAAGTCACATTGTGAACATCTCAACAAAGGCAGTAGAAGAGATTATTACTGTAGATGTAATAGAGTAATTCATATAAGATTTCTCAGCTAATTTTACATAGATATTACGGATATATCCAGATGCAAAATTCAGTACTACATCTTTTTTACTTAAAGCATTTTATCGTATGCAAATGTCATCGTGAACAACAAAAACTGGAATCCATTTCTTAATAGAAGCAATCCATCATATGGTTTATATGCTTCTGAATGCTGAGCAAGTTGTCTTTACTCATCTGTATCTAAATCAGCCTAAGTAATTTAGAAGATCTAAACAGCCTAGGTAAATCTAAATTCAAATTCAATTTCTAAGTGAGTTTTTTGACTGAGTCATATATTCTCACTTGACCAGATTAATGGCAGAGAGAATTAGCTTATTGCTTCCTGAATATTCTCTATTGAAAACAACAGGAATATTTAGAGAGAAGAGTATTTTCCTTTATTTGCAAGGCTGGCCAATGGTCACCCCCTAGAAGAACTGCTTTGTGTCCTGTGCTGATGTGAACCAAGATTTAAATTTAAACCACCACTTGTTCTTGAAAGTAGCTCCAGTCAAATACATGATATCTATTCATTTCCAGGAGTGCTGAATGAGCATTGCCATCACTACTTTACCTTCCCAGTTTTCTTCCACCCCAGTAAGACCACTCATCCATACCCATGCAGCTTTTCCAGGTTTCTAGAGCTTTAGCTATAACAAGGATATGGAAAACAGCCACACAGGGAGGAAGCACAGCAGTATTTATGATTTTTTTTTTCTTCTGAAGATGCACACACTGTACAAGACTAAAAAGAGCACAGATGAGGAACTTGACAGATTGCTCATTTCTGCTGTTTTATAGTAAGATGAGGCAGTGATGGTGCCAATATACTGTCATTTTGTTTAAATGCAAGACGGAAATAGAGGGAATTTGTTTCAGTATTTAAATCATTGCAAATCGAGTTAGCCTAAGTAAAGGCATTTTACAGAAAAGGTTTCATGGTTGTTATTGTCATTTGGGCATGACAAAACAGTGTAATGATTTCACGTTCAAGTTTTTATAGGCTTCCCTTAGGGTGTAGACAATATATTTAAAAGTCACAGCTAGTATTACTGAAAAAACTTGCATGGTTTCATATCCTTTACATATCCCACACTGCAAAGGGAGTGACAGGAGTGGAAACTAAAAGTTTACTTGCAGATATTCATTGCACTCTAATAACATTTCAGTTAATTAAATATTTACTAAACATTCTGGTCCCAAATCTCTTTTATAAAGAAGCTCTACCAGAGACTGGAAGCTCCTTGGAGCTGACTAGAGCTCATCAATTCAACATCTTTTAGCCCAAGCCCATACTTTTTTAAATCAGTGTCAGACCTCTGTGCTGGGCAAGCTTCTACCCACCTCCACATGAGCAGTTCCTAAAATCCACACTGCTCCAAAATGGAGAAGACCCCTCCAACAACTCTACCCTTCCCCCCACCTCTGTGCAGTCTTTGCAGGTAAGCCTCTAAATATATATCTGTATGCCAGTTAGTGGTGTCCAGGCTCAGATGTTGGAGGTACCGCGGTGCGCAACGTGGTGTGAAAATAATGGCTGCATTAGTCACACACAGGGAGTCACAAATGAGCTATGCAGGACCTCTAACCCAACACCAGGCTGATTAACTTGGGCACAGTACCATGCTTAAGCTGCTGGCCTGTGCCTAGCACTGGGGCTCCCCTGACATCTTGCAGCTCTGCCAGAAGGTCCAGTTCTGTGGTGTGCACATGCATGTAGTGGAGAAGCTCTCTTGTAAAGAAAACTGCTTCACACTGCTTCACACACAAAAGAAAGACGCACAATTTGCACCCAAACACAAACACCCTCCCTTCAACTCAGCCAGACATGTCATCTTATAGTGGCACATGACAACTTTTGGATAGGGGACTGAACTGAGAACATCCAGTGCTGAACATATAGGATACGAGATACTGCAAAAAATGGCCTTGAATTTTACTTGTTTTAGCCATATCTCACACAGACTGTTCATGCCAGGAAATCTCACATGTATTTTCCAGTGAAATACAATGACTTAAAAAGCAATTAAAGGAATAGACCAAGTAGCACCTCTTTGGCAGCAACCAGAGGTTTGGACTATTAAAGATATGAAGGATACCTAATAAATTTCACTTAGTGCATATTACACAGGTTTGCCAGACAAGGATAGTAATTACCTAGGAGAGCATTTAGCATACAAATAATAGTTGCAAACAATAAATGTAACTGAAAACACAGTTACAAAGTCAGAAAGACAGACAGACAGACAGACAGAAAGAAAGAAAGAAAGAAAGAAAGAANAGCATTTAGCATACAAATAATAGTTGCAAACAATAAATGTAACTGAAAACACAGTTACAAAGTCAGAAAGACAGACAGACAGACAGACAGACAGAAAGAAAGAAAGAAAGAAAGAAAGAAAGAAAGAAAGAAAGAAAGAAACAGAGAAAGAAAGATACAGAGAAAGAAAGAAGTGTTAAAGAGTGTTTGAGGTACCTGTGACTACCTGGCCTTTGAAGATAAAGCACCTGTCATACCACCTAAAAAATCATCCATTCTTTAACAAATCAAAAACATATTCATGACCATGAGAGATTCAGCCCCTCCTAGGCTAGGCAAAAAATGATCCTTTTGTTTGTTTAAGACCATAACACAGTCCAGAGTTTTTTGAAGTAATTCAACCTGCAAATGACTTGGACTTCAATAATATTGAAAGAGAAAGGTCACAGCTTTCTTACCAGGAAAAATTTGTCAAAATTATTGAAGAATGCTTCAGCCCAGTCAGCACAAGCGGACATTCAATACAATTCCCAGATTATGAGCAAAGTTAATGAATGGCATGTCTTCTCATTGAATTACAGTCATATCCCATTATTATCCAATCTAGGTCTCAGAATGTGTACTTCTTCATTTAAATCCTCTTGTGCATGTCTGAGTTGTTCAGAGACAAAAAAAAGAAGTCAGACAAGATGAAATACAGGCATGCAAATGTCATGAAATATCCCAAAAATACAAAGTGTGTTATTCCTATGCATCTCAACTTCTGATTGACTGAGTATGGTCTCCTGTGTTGGTAGCCAAATGTAGCTGGAACATTGTCTGTCTTCAAGGAGGACAGCAGAACTGAACTCACGGCACTTGTTTGACCACACAGTTCTTGGTTATGCAGAACAGTCCCCCCGAACACGTCACGAGCCATGCTGATGGCAGATGTCATGTAGACCAGTCTGGGTTGCAAATCAAATGAGCAGCAAATTCACCCTTTACCCAGCATGGTCAGCACAGGCTACTGTGTATCAGCTGGAGGAGTCTTGTCAAACCAAGGGCCTCTGCCTTGCTCGCTGTCCCGGTTTGAGACAAATTGGGAGGAAAACGTCCAAAATGAACCTATCCTCTAACAGAAGGCAGATTTCAGCAGCCCCTCCCCCACCAGGTTCAGGAAGAAATTCCTCAGAGGAAGGTGGGGAGAAAAAAGTTATTTACTTCACAAGCCGGGGGCATGCAGGCACCAAAAAAAGATAATGAATAATGTTAAACAATAAAACCTCTTGCTGTGGAGAAGACCTGGGAAGATTTCAGAGTCCTTTCTGTGGGTGTGGCTCTGCCCTCTCCAGAGCTGGGGTTTGGCGTGGGCCCCTCCGGACTGCAGTGTGGGGCCTCCTGGTGATGGCATTCTGGACCAGAACAGAACAGTCCCAAGAAAAGTTCTTGCCTCAGCTAGAAGGCTGGCTAAAATGCAAAGAGTTTTAACTCTCCATCTCTCTCCCAAGAAACAGAGCCGAGAGCTGGGAAAAAGCAGGAAGGTCCTTTCCTTGGCTCTGTAGCAGCAGGAACGTAGGGGAGTATGTGTGTCCTTGAGCACAAACCGCTCTGAAAAATTCACCTCTCTTCTCTCCCCACTCTCATGAGAAGCAGCTTAAAGACACAGGAAACACAGGATTCATGTCTGGGCAATAAGCAGATGATAGGGAATATGGTATCATACAGTCACCCCAGGACACTCGCTTACTTTGCGCAGCTCACCCATCTGTCTGTAGAGGCTGTGCCTTTAAACACCTTTAATCATTTCTGGCTGGCAGCACTAAAGAGAAGCCTCAGCTGTTTTGTTGTGATCTTGTCAACCATACTACAGACATAAGAATTCTGAACTGGGTGCCAACTACTGATTAACCAAGCACTTCACTTCCAGCCAGGGTATTATGATGGACATGAAGAGACTCTTTCTTCCATGCTCTGGATCAACTACAAGATGCGTTTACTGCTTTACCTGACTTCAAATGAAAATGCTATTCCTTGTCTTTGAGTCATTTCCTCTTCTAAGTCCACTGTACATATTGGTGGCTTGAAAGCGAGGCTAAAGAAGCTGGATAAATGTTATTTTCAACACCTTGTAAAATCATAGACATTCTTTTAAGTATTGGCATACTGGATTGTCAGTATTTTTCCACATAGCCGAAAGTCTCCCAACAGTTTCTATACATAACTTTTAAATACTTGTCTTTTAACATGGCAGCTATAAATTACTACAGCATACTAGAGGGAGACTTTTTACATTAAATGCATCACCAAATATTTGTATGTCAAATAAACAATAGAGAAATCTCAGTATTGCCTGATGATTCATTTTTTAAATGCATTCCTTAGTAAACCACATTTAGAAAAATATGATTTCTTAAAGACAGTTGAGTGGAAAATGCAGCTTATATAATAAGTACATTAAATAGTAAAAAATAAGTCATTTAAAATAATCCATTGTGTTATGAAATATGATTTGCTTTAGTATGAAAAAGTCATATTCATTGAATGAAGTTTTAAATAGGCTACATTCATTGTATTTTACCTTCAGGGACCTTGGGAGTTTATTCTTTCTAATGAGCTATGTACTATTCACTTAGAAGCTTCATTTTTGTTATTATGTGTAAGGCGCTTTTTTTTCTGCTTTAGGAAATGCTTGTTTTAAACAAATTCATTCTTGTCCTAGACATTGTGTTAACTGCATGGGATAACAACTGAAATGTTTACAGTGTTTCTAACAGTTTAAAAAAGATATAAAATAATTTCAAGCAGACTATTTACATTAGTGATATCCTACACTAGAATAGGATTCTCCCTTCTGGCTGCATTTTTTTGTTGCTATCCAAGTAGATGTTGTTGTTGTTGTTATCCAAGTAGAGTTTATTTAATGACACTAAAGAAAAGGAAAATTCCATTAACAGTAATGAATCCTTGTTTAGGCAGGTTCAAATGGAAAAAAAAAAAAAAAGAAGGTGAAAGATTTTGGGGTTAATATTTTTCAAAAGGTAGAATACTGTCATTTAAGCCTTGCAAGCCACTCACGGAGCAAAACTAAGATACCTTAAATCGCTTTTCTATACTAAGCTTATTTAGGATTTCATGGATGGAAAAGGGTTTGGTAAACTTTGGTAGGCTTTAGCTCACATCTTATCTATTTAGTACTCGCTGTGGCAATATTTGTCAGGATGCAAGATTAAGTTGTTCTGAAAGACAGAGGTTAGATATATTTGGAGCTACCTTCAAGGTTATCTTATAATGGCAAAGTCCATCACAGTTTATATATATACAGTTCAGATACACACGGTTGAGGTACATGTAAGATCAAATCCTCTTCCACCACAAAAAACGCTCACATAATTATCTTCAGCTTAATCTTTGCTATCGAGTTCATCCGTATTCACAGACATGACTTCATGACATTTTTGACTCTTCTGCCACAAAAACTAGGAGGCGTGAATTAAGCCCCTCCCTGCTGTCAGGAGGCTCAGACAAACCGTGGATACCATTTTCTTCAAAACCAGATCCTAAAGCCATGGACCTGCTTGCACCCTGTGGATTCAAACACCTCCATGGGTTTGGAAATCATCTGGAGAACATCATGGAAGAATACTCGGTCTGGGGCTACTAAATACAAAATCATCACCTCTTGCTTAAAACCATCCTGGGCCACACACATCTTGAGGCAAGGAGAATACCCAATAGGTGATCACACTCTACCCTAAACTTACGTTGAGGCTGTTGTTCTGGATGGGCTTTTATTCAGACCCAGTATTCACTGTATCTCCATTCTCACATTATGGTTATTAAAATAAAATAAAAATAAAAAAAAGCAAAAGCATGAAATTCTGACTGACACTAATGCTTCACTGTTTGCACTAATGAAGAGCAAATGCACAGCATTTTGGATCTTCTCAAACATTATTGTTGAGTCAGAAATCAGGAACAGACTCTAATCTGTGGAAGTGTGAATTCCCCAGCAATCCTGCTAAATGCTCATTGCTTTCTCCTGTTGTGTTCAGTGCCCTAAAACAGGGAGTGCACATAAACTGCTCTCAGGCTGGGGCTCATCCTCAGTTGTACAGGAGGGGAGGGAAAAGTGGTTCATGTCTGAATGGCATGAGATAAGGGAGTCATTTTTACTGACCTCTTTCCTCATATCCTATGGAAAGAAAATAGAGCATTGCCACACAGGAATCCTTAGCCCAGCAGGCTAGGGAGAAGCTCTGCCCGGAAGAGATGAGCCAGGGAGGTGGAGTGGAGAGGCTGCTGACAGAATGCAGCAGTGCAGAAGAGGAGTGACAGTCAGGAAGTAAATATAACAAAATTGGGGCAAAGGAGAGCACATTCCTACTTCACATGTTGTGGGACAGCAGACAGTGTCTTCCTGGGACTGTTTCGTGGACTCTGAAATGGACTCACAGGATCTCATCTGGTCCTATGGAGTACAGCTCCCATGCATCCTTGCTGACATGCAAATACTCCTCTTTTGAAGAGCAGTGTTTAAAGCTGTTGAATGGTGATTATTACCCACGTACAAGACATCATTTTTGAGGCAGTCATGTCATAGGGCTATAAACTAGAGATTTTCTATGCAAGTTCTTGTCCTTTATGACTGAAGCCAGTTCTCACTGTTGTAGATACTTCTTTCTTCCCTTCTTCTTCCATCCCACCACAGTTACTGCCATTTACAGCTCCTGTTAGGACTTTTTTTGTTTGATCTTTTCTTTCCTTATTATTTGGCAGGTATTTGTAAACAGTTCGGAGTGTACCCAAGCCTTTCTGAACAGTTCCCTATCCTCATTCATGAATTCATTTAATTTCATCCACCTGAGATGAGTTAAAAACAAATTTGCAAATCCAAAAATAATAAGGCTAATAAGGCTTTTTTCTCTTTTCTTTTCTTTTCCTTTTCTTTTCTTTTCTTTTCTTTTTCTTTTTCTTTTCTCTTCTCTTCTCTTCTCTTCTCCTCTCTTCTCTTCTCTTCTCTTCTCCTCTCTTCTCTTCTCTTCTCTTCTCCTCTCTTCTCTTCTCTTCTCTTCTCCTCTCTTCTCTTCTCTTCTCTTCTCCTCTCTTCTCTTCTCTTCTCTTCTCCTCTCTTCTCTTCTCTTCTCTTCTCCTCTCTTCTCTTCTCTTCTCTTCTCCTCTCTTCTCTTCTCTTCTCTTTCTAGCATTGTTTTCCCAATGCAAAGAGAAGCAATGGGATATAAAATGCAACGTCTCATCCCCAAGCCCATAAGGTAACCTTCTGCTGTTGCTGTGGTTCCTGCTGCCAGCACTGCCAGCGGCTCCAGTGCTTCTATAGCAACAACTACTTCCAACAGTGCAATACTTGCACAAGGCAACAACATTTTAGTGAGAAGTGCATGTTATACACTTGAAACATAGCATTTGTCAATAAACCCTAAGCTTTCCTCTCATTATGATTCTTCTGTATCTTTCCCAGCACCCTCATTACACTTTCCTGGGCAATATATGTTTGCGAGGAAATATAAGCAGAAAGAAAAGCTCCCACCTTTACACCAAATATAAACAAACAAAATGCACAGAAATTTAGCAGACAGGAAAGCATCCAGAACTGTTAGTGACAGGTAAGTATAGATAGTTCCTTTGTTCAGGAACCTGTCATTCGCCTTGGATTATGCGGAGGGCATGTTTCATCTCTACAGAGTACTAAAGACATTTCTTAACACAGAAGAGACATAATCCCAAAACTCCCTTGGCCAATCCACAATGTTGGTTACCGCCTGTCATCCAGGAAAGGAGCATTGGCAGGTACAGAGAGAAACATATGCAAACAGAACTTTTCCCACTGTTAAAGATTACCTGAAATAATGACAGAAACATGAGGCATAATGTGATAATGTAGGTTTATTATGTCTTTGGACATGATAATGTGATTCATTTATTTACTCACTTTGGTGCCTGAGTTTTCCATCAGTATATTGCACGGAAGAAAAGAGTCTGTGTTATAGGAACATAAAGCTGAGTCAAACAGTAATATTTACTGGACTTGGAACTCATCCTGTACACAAACACTTCTGCTTGCTTAGCAAGGCTCTGTAAAGTCCTGTAAATTGTAGCTTCCTGTACAGAGATCAATAAATGTGAAGATTTCACACAGTGCTTCCAGAGGTGCCAGCTGCTGCAGTATTTAGTGAGGGTGTCACCTAATGCTGTCACCTAAAGTCTAGAATTAGCAGTAGGTTCTGCTAACAAGGAGGCAATTTGAAGCAACAAGTACAGTAATTTACAGAAATAAAGTTCAGAAGATGAGAAGGTCCCAGTTCCTGATGTCTCCAGATTTCTTTTTTGCTCTGGTTTACCCTCATGTTGTATGTAATCACTACCAGCAGAGACCACGCACTTGTATACATTTACAGTCCCAGCACAGTATTCACTCTCTACGTTTAGTTCCTGTTCCTGGATTCCTATTCACACTGATAAAATTAATACAAAAGTGATGCAACAGAAAATCCTCCCAAATGAAAATTCAAATTCTTGTGTTTCTTTATTGCGCTTGCAACAAGGCTAAAACATGAGAAATATTTTAAACAGTGTGAAAGTGGCGTTTTCATGTTTGTTTATCTTTTGCCAAATGTCATACCACTTCTCAGTGTAGCAACCTATAAAAAGACACATACCTGCTTTTTCTGACAAAAGGACAATGTCAGAAACATTTAATCCCTCATCTACAAAAAGAAAGGAAAAGGGCCAAATTTTGCCTTCTGGCCAATAGAGGGCAGCTTGCTTCCTTTCCCAAACCCTCCAGTCACCCTTTGGGGAACAACTTCGCAAGGCACCTGCAGAAACTCCTTTTATCACCAGTTTAAATTTCACTATCCCAATTCGTTCTCCTGAATCAGTTTGCAAGTGAATAAGACACAACCCACCCTCTGCAGCCTCAGCCATATGCCTGACAAGAAACAAAGATGCAGCTCTATAGGTAGAAGATGGTAAAAGCACAGACTGGACCAGTAAGCAGAAGACAGAGACCCGGCTATCATCAGTTTGCAGGAGGTCCGTGCTGCAGTATGTGGAGTTTCTGGCTGTGAGCAATCCAGTGCTTAGCCTTGGAAAACAGCAGGTAAAATCATAAACTTCCTTGTAACCTGAGTGAAGTTTGAAAGTGAATGAAACATCTTTGCCTCAGTGGTACTACAGTGACAAAACTTGAAGATTCTTAAATTCTCATTTGCAACCTACAAATCCCACTGATGAGTTGTGCACAGCTTCCAGGCAAGGTAGGGGAAGCAGAACTTATTAACCCAGAAGTTAAGCCAGGT
The DNA here is from genome assembly GCA_013397865.1 of Struthidea cinerea. NCBI lineage: Eukaryota > Metazoa > Chordata > Aves > Passeriformes > Corcoracidae > Struthidea > Struthidea cinerea. Next base: position 4,784,911 of record VZTI01002070.1, on the reverse strand, counting down.
AGGGCTTTAACAGAGGTTGACATGTGAGAGAAGCTATAAATCCTGTAGATGACTGACAACAAATGCAAGAAAAGATAAGCAAAACTGTCTTTCAACACCAGTCTTTTGGGAATTGTTACCTAGACTTCTCTGCCTTGGTATTGTTAACCCTTTTTGGCCCAGACTCCTCTGGAGAGTAATTATATACTCTAGATCCCTTGTCACTCTGTATGAAGAGACAGCAGGTTGTTGGCTGACAGTTCCACTTGTATTAAAGTCTGAGGATTTTACTCAGCTCTCAATTTCCACCTGTCCTTGGCACAGATGTGTGTCTACTTAAAACTTGTTTTCCACTGCAGCACTTCCACGCTTTTCCTCCGACTGCTGCTCAGAGCCCTTGGCTTCTCATCCTCTCCTGTTTCTCACTAGAAGCTTCTACTGGCTTAGTGCTCAGCTTCATCTTCCTACCCTAAAACTGAAGGAAAATTTGAAATGTATTTTTTTCCTCTGGGGGGCTCACCACTGCGTTGTGTCCTGCTAAATCATTCATGTCAGAAACTATTTATCTGTGTGCCTGACAAAAGCACTTTTACAGATCAGCCACTATGTGTTTTGGACTAGTACCCTCCAAACAGACATGAAAGCAGACAGACATGATCCTCCCAATTTGTTCTGTTAACCTGCTCCCTCACCCCTTTCCAAGTATGCAGGTAAAACATTGTTCTACTCTATCAATAAATTCAGCATCAGAATTTCTAGAACAAAGTTTAAAAAATTCTCACAATGATCTCTTCATCTTTTGTTTTTTTTTTCTTCCCAGTCTCTTCTTGACTTTCAGAGAACATTTTTCTTTAAGGAAAAATTAAACTTGTATGTCATGTCTCAGAACTTTTCTTAGTATATGGACACATACACTAAAGCCTAGTTTAAGAACAAAGTAGCATCATCATTTTCAATAGTGATTTGAAGGTGTAAAGACTCCTCACATTATTCCAAACTACATGTGGAATATCAACATGATAGACAAAGGAACTCTCAAAAGATCAAGAAAGCGTATTGAATAGATTTTTTTGGAGAAAAAAAAAATATATATTTTAGTATCTCACTGAATTATTTGGCCCTGAAAGTATTTCTCACACTATTAGAAAAACACCAAGGAGATTCAAAAGACTGCAACAAAGAATGGAAACAAAGAGTGCCATGCTTCATAAAAGACCCGACAGTTTCTTAAAACAGAAATTATTATAGCATCAACTAAAGTATTCCCAAATGCTGAGAAACCATAGAACCAGTCACAAAAGAATAATGATATTTCGACTAGTCATGGAAATCTCTTTTAATGATAATATATTGCATTTCTTTTTTATTTGTGTGTGGCATTTATATATTTACTGTGCACTCTGCTCACATACTTCTCTGCAGACTGAAATGAAAAACAGAAACAATTTATTCATGATGCAGTCACATTGTTATGGTTGCATACGTGGAAAAACAGAATAAAAATAGGAAGAATAAAAGTTTTGTATTTAATCACAAGGGCCCATCAGCTGAAACTTTAATTAAGATACCAGAAAAAAACTGTAGAAAGTAGCAAGTACTTACTTACTAGGTTGACCTGGCTGCCTTATAAAAAGAATACAAAAAATATGATACCATGTGTCTGATTTTCCACCTGAGAGAGGGATGGGTGCAGAACTGGTCCATTAAGAGAGGCTTTGGCTGTAGAGAACAGCACCCTCCCAGTACCATACTGGTGTCAGGTCCAGGCAAACACTGTGATTTTAGTAGCATTCTGCTCAGAGGATGAAAAGCTCTCCCAGCATGAACATCCAAAATCACACACAGTTCCCCATCTAGTTTATTTAATTCACATGATAAAAATAGGATGACATTTGCATCCTCTCCAAACACACCACTTGAGAATAAAAATTAATTATTTATCATTAGTCACCACAACCTAAAGCTCATTATTGACCTTAATTCTGGTTTTAATTTGATCCTAACAACAAACTAGGAAGTGTTTCCACCCTCTTACTAGTCCTTGAAAGGGCAGTCAGCCAAAAAGCAAACTGCTGTCACCACCAGTGTTTGATACTCTAATCACACCTGACATTTTGCTCCATGCCACTGTCACACATGCAGGTAGAATAAAGAAGTGGGAAGATATTGTTCTGCACTGAAGAAGTTCACTCATTCAAAAGTTTCTGCTTTGAATGTATTTCCAAAATTATTGGCAACCTTTTCACAAACAAGCCTGAAATACTGGGTGTGGTGAGGAACTGACCTTGCTAAAAGAGAATGTAAAACCATTTCATTCAGACTTTGTTCTGTCCACTTCTTGCCCTGCTTCAGGTGCTATTAGGTTTGACAATGCTGACAATGATGGGGTCAGTGCTGACAGGTGACTGCCAGTGGACCAGAGTGAAAAGAGAAACCTTCCAGATAGGAGTCTGGTAACATTACACGTTTTGCCTCTGTGAACCCAACTGATTAGAACAAGACAATAAATAAAGCCTGGTCTGAAAGATTGTTCTCATATCACAGACTCTGCATTAATATACTCAACACAGAGAAGAGAACTGAGCAACACACAGCTTCAAAACCAGTTCTGTCTTTCCACAAGGCATTTATCAAAAAGACTTTGCTGGATTGACAATACATGGGTTAGTTTGTCTTTTAAGGTAGTCACAAAGCCAAAACGTAGGAAAATAATAATTCAGTCTTGATTTCAGACCACAAATAAAACCAAATTCCTCTATGACTCGCTTGTGATAAAGGATACCTTAAGGTAGTTTGCTAATTACTGTAGGAACAAAATCAGACACAGCACATTGCAAATGAAGCAGTGAAACAAGCATGTTTGTTCCTGTGTAAATATGGCTTCGTATGTTTTGCCACCAAACTTTTTTTGCGGTTGTGCAGAATCATGACAATCTGGACAACCTTTCAATTACAAATATATTCACAGTTAGTCTAGCTTGCAAGGGAACTGAGAGGAGGTGATTTCAAGAAGGTGCTCAATACCTACAATTTCTACCTAGTAATTATGTCATCAGTTTTGTCTTATCAGAAAGCAGCATTAAAAAAATGAAGTAGAAGAGGAAATGCTAAGGCAGAAACAAGCATTTAAATTTATAAAAAGGAATAATTATACTGTAGAGCTTCTAATTCTCATCCTTTTCACTAAATACCCTTCCCTTACCTAGACCACTTTAAAATGAAGAAGTGGCATCCACTGTCTTTACGAGTATATGCATAATTATAGATAACTGGCTTACAGGTATTTCAGTCGGCATTATTGAACTCATCAGCTGAAAGTTGTTTGTGAGGCTTAGCCACTCACGAAGAACTGTCCATTTCTAATGACATTAATTACTAATCTTTGACCACAACAGGCTTGTATACTTGAGCTAGCGGCAGCACTGTCAACCCTTGCCGTAAGTGATTCAGAGAGCTCAATCTGTGTAGTTTATCAAAAGGATTGAGAGGTGACTTGATTACAGCATGTAGGTACGTTCACAGGGAGAAAATACAAGGGCTCTCTAATCTAACAGAGGTGTAAGAAAAAACAGCAGCTGAAAACTGACGTCAAGAAAATTAAGCAGGAAATAAAGCACACCATTTCCTGATGATAAGGAAGTAAACCACTGGAACAACCTACCAAGGAATCACAGGATCATAGGAAGAGGAGCATAGGATCATTTTGGCTGGAAAATACCTCTAAGATCATCAAGTCCAACATTCTTGAACTCCTACAGTCTCAAGAACAACATTGGATGTCTTTCAGGAAGTTATGCTTTAGCCAAACACGGTGTGCTTCAGCTGAAATACAGGTGATTGTGCTTGGGTACAGGGTATCTGGGGGAATTCAGTGACCCATGATATACAGTAGGTCAGACTTCAGCATCTATTACTGTGGGAGAGGTAGTAATCTTTTTTTTTTTTACTATGTAAGATGATGTTGCTGCCAAACAGGCAGACTTTCAAGCACACAAGCCTTCCTTCCGGTATAACATAAACTGAAGCAGCAACTTACAATGCTGAAAACAGGTTGAAAACAATTTCTCCAACTTTGATTGCTGTTCCACACCCTGGGTTAAAATGGCAGGGGTTAAAAGTGAGGGATACTGACATGGAGAAGTGTGCTATATCCCACACCTTTTTAATGAGCGCTAGTGATAAAGGAACAGACTGGAACCCGCATTTTAACAACAAAACATAAACAGAACAACTGCTGCCTCTTCTGTGCTGATCCCATGTGCTTTGTTAGCTTTGTTATAACCTGTAACAGAAATAGGGAAGGGTCTCAGCCTATTCTTTTCTTTCTTTTTTGTTTTGAGAGCAAGGAAACTCAGAAAACTTTCTGATGAGAACCTCAACCAAGCTCAACAGCTCTTTCCTACTGTCCAATTACAGCTTGTCATGGCAGAAGGAGGTCATATATAAAGCAATATCATTATTAGTCTCCTGAACAGTTTGTCTTCCTGCACAACAGTTCATTGATTATAAACTAGTGGTCAGACAAATCCTCAGCAGGAGGTTCATAAGCATTATTCCTTTATATCAGTAGAACTATGTTGATATATGACAGCTGAGAAAGTCCAGAAGTTTTGCCCTGGTCGTTGTCAAACAGGATTTTTGCATGGTCCCATCTGTTGAGATTTCACTTTAAAGGCTAAGCTATGCACGTAGTATGGCAATAATAAAGAAAAACTTTTTCAATAATTTTTGCTATGACACTAACAATACAAATTGGCAAAGCAGTTAAGCCACTTGTAGGCAAATCAAACTTTCAAACTGTCTTTATTTAAGTGCGGGAATCGAGAATAACTGCTGTGGTAAATGCCAAAGAGGGTTCTACCTTCCTGTGCAGATCTCCAACAGCAACATTTTGCTGACTTCAACACCATAAATGTACCATAAATGATGTGCCACAGAGACCTGTCTCATGATCTTGAGATGTTTGTTCAACCAGTCTTTTATTTAACTTTGTATTTGTTGGTTGTCAGTTGAGGTCAACTTTGCTGGAGCAAGGTCAGTGAGTTTGGTGCGCTCAGCTAATTAAGCAGACTTACTCAGCTCTGTAACAAAAGTAACCCTCTTAGTAACAATGTTCCTAGAGCTCCTTAAATGGGACCTGTCTTTTATAAGTCAACATCCTACAGACCACCACTGATAACTAACAACAATTGACAACAAAATCATCAAACACAGAATGACAGCCCAGAGTTATGCACTTGCACTGCTGAACATCATCATGGAAAGCTTTTCCCTGTCCATCACTCATTCATATTTCTCCCTTTATTGCTGTCTTGTGCCCCAGTCTATGGGCAGGAAAAGAGAATTTTATAGACTGTCTCTCCAGCCAAAGCATTATCAGAAGCATAGCAAACTTTAACACTCCTTGATCCTGACACAGACTGTCAGTTAATATCAGCAGTGCAATTAAAGTACATTTTATGAATTGGAAAGAGTGCACCAATCCACAGTTGTTTTTCGATCAGTAATGAGCACAGCTACAGAAAACTTGCAATTGAATGGACCAGGATAAAAACGCAATGGTAACTGGGTAACAAGTTACTGTGCAAACAACTGTGTCGTACTGTAATAGCAGCTCTTAGCAGTAGGTGCTTACAGACAGTGACCTTGATTTAGCAAAGATGTTTATTTAGAACTTAAACCACTTGCTTAACAGAGTACTGCAGCATAACATAGCAGGATGGTTTATGAAAAAGCCATTACTACATTATGTGTAATTTAACCAGTAAACAAAGGTAGGAGAAAGCTCCATCAGTTTGCAAACTCTTCTGTGGTCTCTTAACAAGCTCTTTGTACTTGGACCAGAATTTTGTAGCAGGTAATCCGACCCTGATATATAGCAATCATACTGAGCTGTTGAAAGCACACACCTGTAACACACACAATTTTCCCTTTCTTAATACATATGATTTTCCCTTTCTTACTACAATGTGTGTGGCTAGTACATTCTAACATGTATGGATACACTTGAAGAGAACACTAAATCTTTTGCTGTTTAGTGCCTTAAAATAGTCCAAAGCATAAGTGCACCAAAATCTGTTAGGAAATCCATTTCCCCAATAATCATAGTTCAAGATAAATGAAGGTCTCCAATACAGACTACACATTTTAGTAGCAGCGGTGGCAACTCAGTACAAAAAATGAGTAAGTAAAAGTAATTATCCTCACAGAAGTGGGGAAGAAATTTCAGTACTCAATAATTCTCAATAAAAATGGTGATCCTAAAAAGAACTTCTACTGGAATTCACGTCCTCCTGTGAAAAAGTATACTGGATCAGTTAATATTCTTCACTGCAGCTTTTATGGTAGATTTGTGACTAAAATTTGTGACTATGGTAGATTTGTGACTTTGTTGACAGCACACAAGGTTACTGTTGAACAGTGCTTGGATGGCATCAAGGCTTTCTCTTTCTCCCACTCTGGCCCCTTCAGCAAGTGGATGGAGGTACACAAGAAGTTGGCAGGTTAAGCAACTGATTCTAGCTGGCCAAAGAGGTATCCCACGGCAAATGACATCGTGGTCAGCTATAAAACTCAGGGAAATGAAGAGGAAGGGAGTACCAGTGGTATTCAAGTTACGACATTTGTGCTCCTCATCAACTGTTAGGTGTGCTGAGACTCTGCTTTACTGGAACCTGTCCAAGGATGGAAAGTAGTGAATTAACTCCTTCTTTTGGTTTGCTTGCATATGCAGGGCTTTTTCACCTGTTAAACTGTCCTTATCTTGATGCATGAGGTTTACACTTCTGCTTTCCTGATGCTCTCCTCATCCCACATTGAGAAGATGAGCGAGAAGCTGGTGGGTAGTTGGTTGTCAGCTGGTGGGGTCAGCCCACCACAAGAAGGCAAAAAGTCCAAATACAAAAATAAAGGACATAGCAAAAGAAAATGGTAAGAATGACTGACAGAAGAGTCCAGTTCTTGCATTTGCTGAATCCCATGCTACCTGAGGCAAAAGGGATTTGGCTCTGAGGCGTCAGACCAACACCAGTCAGTATGTTTCTTTTCAGATGACAGAAATGGGAGAGGGAAATCAGTTGATGCTAAAGACATTTCAGCTAGTGGATGGAGGCTTAAAATCCAAACTCAAAACATCATCAAAAGCAGAATAACTTGATCATATCTAACCTGTAGAAAGTGTAGGGAATGCGACTAAAGACGAAAGTGGCTAGGTGAGCTGAATGAAGGGGTTAGATAAGTGTGTGCCTTGACATTCCCCCCACTTATTCCTGCAGGAAGGGAAAGATAGAAACATACACCTCAATTACATAACTTCTATTTTTTTCAACACTTAAATCTTTCTATAGGAATGAAAAAAAAAAAAAAATAAAACTATTTCTTTGTTCTTCAAGTTCTTTGGAGTTTGCTGAGAAGTCCATGCTGCATTCTCTAGTCTCCATCTGCCTGGCTCATGGGATAGGGCCAAGATGGTTTCCCTTGAACCGCTTTTCAGTGTACAAGTATGGGGAGGGCTGAGTCACCAGCAGGGACAACTTCTACAAGATTCTAGTAAGCTTTATATGACAATATAGATCACCAGCTCCCAGGAACTGTGTTAAATATTGTAGGGATTGTTACACATTCCCTAGTCTTTCAGTACTTTGGGATGCACTAGGTAGGGCTACGAGAAGTTGGTCTCTGGCCACATACAAAGCAAGGTGGCAATTAGAGATGAACAGCAACATTCTTGATGTCATCCCTTTATTCCTCCTGGAACATAAAGACTCTAGGGTTCTGCAGTACAATGATTTTAGAAAGAAAAAATGAGCAGCAGATCTTTCTTTGGGATCACTCAAAACAGAGTTAAGAATAATTTCCATAGCCTAAATCATATCTTTATTCTGGTACCCACTGTCCTCCAGAGAAAATTAGAAACTAGGTTACATAGAAGAAACTGTTTGCTGTTCCCTCTTTTCTTCTCCAAAAATAATAAATTTGCTCCACTTCAACCTCGTAATAATTCCTGCACTTAAAATATATTCCAGGAGCTAATGGAGAGGATCCAGCTGAGGGTCACAAAGTTGAATAGGTGTTTGCAGCATTTCTCTTATGAGGAGAGACTGTGGGAACCAAACCTGTTTAGTCTGAAGAAGAGAAGACTGAGAGGGATCTCATCAACACATATAAATATCTCAAAGGCTGGTGTCAAGGAGTGGTGCCAGACTGTTTTCAGTGATGCCCAGCAAGAGGATGAGGAGCAGTGGCCATAATCAAAGTCACAAGAAGTTCCGCCTCAACATGAGGAGGAGCTTCTTTACATTGAGGGCAGCCAGGCGCTGGAAGAGTCTGCCCAGGGAGGTTGTGGAATCTCCCTCTCTGGGGATATTCAAACCCCACCTGGACACATTCCTATGTCACCTGCTCTGGGTGACCCTGCCTTGGCAGGGTGTTGGACTAGATAATCTCAAAGGTCCATTCCAACCTTTATTATTTTGTGATTCTGTCTCAGGACCACATGTGACAGAAATTAGGAAAGTTTTGCTAAAGGCTAAGTTGTCCGCTTTATCTTTATTCACAAAGAGAAGACAGTTGTTTTTTCCTCATCAAATGGAAATAACTGGTTACAGACTTGTCTTGATTTTGTTAATCAGTGCACCACCTCTTTAGACTTTTGTCCAGTATAAGTATATGCACCTCTTTATACAGTGTCCAGTCTATCTTTTTTTTAATAACTACATGATCACTTGAGAAGATCACCTGTAAGAAGATAAAAGGACCACTAAATAATGTCTCCAGGAACAAAGGGATTGATAGGCAGCATTCAAGTATGAAAACAGTAGCCCAGTTCATCTTCCTTTAAACCTGACATTGAGAAGGATACAGATTCTTACTTTCTTCAATCGACAGTAAAGAAAGCCTTCGGTCATTATTTCAAACACAATATGTGCTACAGAAAAGTAAACGCAGGTGGCATCTTTCCATTCTTTACATTGTCTGTTAGATCCAGGTGAACCTAAAAAGATCATTAGAATTAAAATCTGAGATGAGTCCTCCATGTGGGATTAACTATATTGGGGGGGGG